>JAWQFJ010017586.1:152500-158975 GCA_034096865.1 Theodoxus fluviatilis
ACCATATCAATTCAAGGAGGCCTATAACTCACTGCGATTGGGGCATTTTTTGGCCGCATGCATTAGAATCGACCAACGTCTCTCCTTTAAGCTCTTAAGTGGCATACAGATGTTATCAAGCCAATTGTATTCATCTCCTTACTCGCGCGCTAAAGCACGCCGTGAAATAATCCACGACAATAACCAAGGTAAGATCACCAGACTGTAGTTGTAATAAAAGAGATAAAGACTAATGGGACAACTTGTGGATGTGCGGTAAGACCAGACATCATATCCACCGCACTCTACCACACATTCACTCATGCAAACAGCCATACATACAGTCATACATACAGCCATACATGCAGTCATACATACAGCCATACATACAGCCATACATATAGCCATATAAATAGCCATACGCACAGCCAAGCCATATATACAGCCACGCATACAGCCATACACAAAGCCATACATACAGCCATATGTACAGCCATAATTATAAATAGCCATGCGCACAGCTAAGCCATATTTACAGCCACGCAAACAGCCATACACAAAGCCATACATACAGCCATATGTACAGCCATATAAATAGCCATACGCACAGCCAAGCCATATATACAGCCACGCATACAGCCATACGCAAAGCCATACACTTAGCCAAGCCATACATAGAGCCAAATACACATCCATACACAAAGCCATACATACAGCCATATGTACAGCCACACACACATTCATACATACAGCCATATAAATAGCCATATGCACAGCCAAGCCATATATACAACCACGCATACAGCCATACACAAAGCCATACGCACAGCCAAGCCATATATACAACCACGCTTACAGCCATACACAAAGCCATACGGACAGCCAAGCCACATATACAACCACGCATACAGCCATACACAAAGCCATACACACAGCCAAACATTAAGTCGAAGCTGCCCATATCTTACTCATCGGCTGGGATGCTGCGGACTCCTTGCTTTGGGAGCGAGCATCAGTACCACCACTTCAGCCAGCAAGCAGCACATACATTGTGTTCGTGCCACCATGGATCATCGCTCACGTGGAAGCCGAGTGTGCAGCCTTTGGTCCGTCAGGTAGACAACAGTAACATACAGCCAAAAGGCGCTCGATGCCCTCCTCATAAGCTGGAACCCCGGGTTGCTGGTCTTTTGGGACCTGCTCCAGTAGCTCAGCCAGGGGTGGCCCCATGCAGCCTCAGAGGCTACCGGGGTCATTGTGACGAGAATCATTCAGATTTGACCACACCACACTGTCACAAACCACAAACCACACTGAAAGATCAAGTCCAGCCTATACACAACAAGCTGGTCTCCAAGCGCCGTGTCCACCCCAGAAACAACACGCGTCTGTCACTCAAACAGAAAAATCAACACCTAGCCTTCAGTCACCATTTCCTCTGGCAAAGTCTGTTTATGAAACATCAATTTTTGTCAGGAGCGATTCAACAAGTGGTAAATGACGTCTTACTTACATCTTCTCCGTGCACACAAAGACGGCTTCACTGGTATTCTGCAACCTTCCAACGGCGACATTGCATTGCGATACTGCGTTATGTGCAGACTTAGGGAAGAACTTGGTAGACAATTGAGCATAGCTACGAGCTATCAGAGATGCTTGATGTGGAAACACTGCTCATGGAAATGGAACGGAAGAAGCTAGCTTATTTGGTTTCAGTACTTCTTTCTTCGTAATCTTTGTGAACTAGGTGTACGAATGTAGAAAATCCTCGGAACAGAGTTCTTCAATCTTGGCCCCTTGCAATCGAACGTGAGCGAATGACACGAACTATTTATGTCTATCTCCTCATTCCTTTGCATGTGTGGTATCACATGTTTTGCATGTGTGGCATTACATGTTTTGCACGTGTGGCATTACATGTTTTGCACGTGTGGTATCAAATGTTTTGCATGTGTGGCAGTACATGTTTTGCACGTGTGGTATCAAATGTTTTGCATGTGTGGCAGTACATGTTTTGCATGTGTGGCATTAAATAGTTTGCATGTGTGGCATTACCTGTTTTGCATGTGTAGCATTGAATGTTTTGCATGTGTGGCATTACATGTTTTGCATGTGTGGCATTGAAGGTATTGTATGTGTGGTATTACATGTTTTGTATGTGTGGCATTACATGTTTTGCATGTGTGGCATTGAAGGTATTGTATGTGTGGCATTGAACGTTTTGCATGTGTGGCATTGAACGTTTTGCATGTGTGGCATTGAATGTTTTGCATGTGTGGCATTAAATTAAGTGAGGCAAATAAGGAGCAGTCCATGTCATCGAGCCTGAGGTAGCTTCTAGCAATAATTCTTATTTTCCTAAGCATCAGCTCGCTATTTCAAAAGGATGAAATTTACGCTGAAGGTTTCAGGAACAAGACATGCAGGTAATTCTTGTTATCTATACGGAAGTATTTGTATTTGTTTTGCTTGATATATAGTATATTGTTGGACATTATCACTTTCAAGTGTGTTTTAGTTCGTTTCTGTCGCTATAACTTATCTGAATAGACATCAACAAAGCAATTGGCCAGATATGCCTAATGCCAGTCATCAGCTGAAACTCCCGGATGCAAAGTTTTGGGAACAAACTCCAGCAGGGCTGTCGTGGAGGAAGGTCTGACTGAAGTGCGACAGTCACTATCCATGAGACAATGGAGGATTTTTCTCTATATCTGTCCGTAAATATTTGAACATTTTCGCGCGAACATTGTTTATACTGCTGATGAGCTCAAGAGCTACATCATCATTGAAATATATTCAAACAGTTTGTTTGATTTTCATCACTTTTCCAGGCATGGGAAGAAATTCCCTTGTGTCTCTCTGTTTTTAGACGACCCGAACGCTATCGGAGGCCTATCGCTGGCTTTTGCATACCAGGCTATTGTAGGGTTTGTCGAGCCAATAGCTTTCGGAAGGGTTGCGTCTATCTGACCTGTAAGACATCGGGCTTTCCAGCTTGCCAATCAAGGAGCCGAGCTAGTCATCAAGCATATATTCATGTCTAATTCCTTTATACTGTATTAAATTAATTCTAACTTACTATTCTTTCGATCGTTTTTTTTAAATTAAGAATTGGAATTGTTTCAAAAGAATGTCTGACAAAACAGCCCCATTCAATGTTACATAAGGGCTTCCAAGACATAAGAGCTAAAACCTGACCTCTGTATTAAGTGAGACTGAGGAAACGGATGTCACTTTGGGTTGTTTTTCTCCCGTACTTTCGCGTAAGGTTCCGTACATTTTCCAAAAGTAGGGATGGTTCCAGGAATAACATTTCGGTCTAGTAGAGCAATACCATTTATAAGAACCTTTGCCTCAAGCAAAAATCAATTTGGTTCTCTTTTAGTCCGTCACTCATTTCTGCTACATCTTCCTAAATCGATCACGCGAGGAGGATGCCAGATCAGTTGGTTGAAATGCGGAAAGAGAGAGAATAAAAAACCCGAATGGGCGGGAAAAATGAAGCCGCATGAGCGACTGCTAAAATACGACACTTATATGGTGGCCGAGAATCTGCTGACAGACTCAGATGTTTCATATTTTACGCGGTTAAATGCTCAAAAAGAAACTTCCGAGTAAAAGTTTTAATTCAGCAACATGTCCGTCGTAGCTGCCGTGTGCACAACATGGCTCAGTGCAGGTTGTTTTATACGCAATACAAGCCAACGATTTCCCTGTTTAGCTGTCTCAGTCTAGGTGTTTCTGCGTCCCGTCGTGGCCACTCGGTAAGCTCATGGGCAAACAGCTCGGGCCTGAGCAAACTGAGAAATACGATGCAAGTGGTTTTTTGCGTTCAGGATGCACATGGAAGGATTGCAGAAATGTTATAGCTTGCCTCTTTCGCCTCCCCGGCCAGTTTTTGTATCAGTCGGTGTCGTTAAAACAGCAAGCGTTTCATCGACAAAGGTTCAGAAGGTAAAGTGTCTCGGGGAACAAGAGTACAGAGGTCATTTCAAAGGACAAACGAGAGACAGGGACTTTTTGTGACTGTTGTGGAGACATACCTCGTCCTGTAAAAAAAGGTATTTGTGACATGGCTGAAATATAACACTGGTATATTATTATGATGATCTTCTCTTATATTTGAGAGAGAGAGAGAGAGAAAGAGAGATTGATTGATTGATCTTTATTTTCGGTCAACGACCCATCACAATAAAAGCTTACTGTTTAAACAAGCCATAATAGTTTATATGTACATGTATATGTATTTACAGCATCCGGTTTCATTTTCCTGGCTAAATAAAAGATACAGTTTCAGCCTTTTGCACACATTTCCAAAAAATCAAGTAATATTTTCATTCTATATCAGCAGGATCTGGAACTACACAGTGTACAAGTTCAGAGAGAACTGAACTTTAATTGGGGCCATCGGCCCATTGCATTTTTTGTTCTTTCATCTTCAAGCCGTAGAAAATGTACATTGCTAGTGATCGTGTCATTCTTTCGTAGTTCCCTGCATTGAAGTTCTCTACAAACTCTGACTTTCCTTTTTTTAATCCAGAATTATTCTAAATATTTTCTCCTCAACTCTTCATATGCAGGACATGTTAGCGGAAAGTGTTCTTCATTCTCTCTTTCTTGACAAAATGGACAATTGATGTCTTGTACCAGTACGTGTCGTTTGTTAATGAGTAAGTCATTGATTCCAAACCTAAACCTGATAAACACATCTCTGAATTTTTTCACGTCAGGTATGTTCAAATAATTTTCTGTCCCAAAATCTTGTTTAAAGAATCTATACCATACATTCCTCTCATCACTGGCGTTCTTTGCATTCCAGTCTTGCTTGAAACAATATTTCATTCTCTGCGTAAGGTGATGAATGAAACGCTTTTCTTCACTAACTCCCCCATTCATCCAGTTCAGTTCAGTTCAGTTCAGTCTCTTAACCCTGAGATGGGTTGTTGAGGCACCACTGATGACTGTCGGACAATCTTCCTCCATCGATCTCTATCCTCTGTGGCTCGCTGTGAGTCAGCAAAGGTCAAGCCTGTCCACTCTTTGATGTTGTCTTCCCACCTCTTTCTCTCCCTGCCTCTCTTTCTCCCACCTGGTACGGTACCTTGCAGGATGGTCTTGGCCAGCCCACTGCCTCTTGACACGTGACCCTACCACTTCAGCTTTCTGCTTTTCACGATTGAGAGCAGGTCTTCGTACTGTCCAATTGCTCTCCTGATCCTGTTGCTGACTTCCTCATTCGTGACATTGTCTTTATATGAGATGTTCAGAATCTTGCGGTAGCATCTCATTTCCAGGGCTTGTATTCGTCTCTGTAGTTCAGATGTGAGTGTCCAGGACTCGCATACATACAAGAATACGGAGATGGCCAGCGTGCGCATGAGCTTGATCTTCGACGCGAGAGTGATATTTCTGTCACGCCATATTGGCTTCAACTTTGCCAACGCTGCCGTTGTTTGTGCTATCATGGACAGTATCTCTGGTTTGGACCCTTCATCAGTCACGATAGGTGTTTAAAGTTGTTCATAGCTTCCAGTTTTTGGCCCTTCACTTTGATTTTCATTTTGAAGCCCCGAGGATTGTTCGTCATCCCCTTGGTCTTATCGGCACTGATCTCCATGCCATATGCCTGTGAGGTCTTGTCCAGGTGCTCGACAAGACTAGTCAGCTCCTCTTCACTTCCTGCTAATCCATCAATGTCATCAGCAAAACGTACGTTGGTGATCTTTCTGCCACAGATGCTGATTGATCCTTCGTGGTCTGCTAGGGCGTCAGTCATTATCCTTTCGAGGAAGAGGTTGAAGAGTGTGGGGGAGAGTAGACAGCGCTGTCTGACTCCGACCGTTGTCCTGAACCATTCGCCTGTGGTACCATTGAACAGGACTGCGCTGGTCGCTCTGTCATTGAGATGTTCGACGACTTTGATGATCTTGGAGCTGATGTTGTAGCTTCTCATTGTGGCCCACAGCGCAGCATGCCAGACTCTGTCAAATGCTTTCTTAAAATCTATAAAGACATGGTACAGATCTTGTTGGTGTTGTAGATGTTTCTCACACAGGACTCTCAGATTGAAGATCTGTTCGGTGGTGCTCCTACCTGGTCTGAAACCTGCCTGCTCTTCAGCAATGATTTTCTCTGATTGAGGTTATAATCTGTTCAGCAGTACTTTCAGCAGACCTTGCTGGGATGGCTGATGAGGCTGATTGCGCGGTAGTTCTGGCACATTTGCAGGTTTCCTTTCTTGGGCAATGTCATCACTAGGGACTGTGTCCACGGGGTTGGCCAAACTCCCGTCTGCCAGATCTTATTGCAGATCTTTGTGAGTGCATCGATCATTGCGTCGCCTCCTGCCTGGATGAGTTCCCCTGGAATGTTGTCAACCCCAGCTGACTTCCCTTTCCTGAGGGACTTATCCGCTGTCTCCACCTCTTCTCGAAGAATTGAGTAGTTGTCTTCCTCGGTAGTCTGAGGACAGTTCAGTACTTTATGATCTCCT
>JAWQFJ010017587.1:5000-12500 GCA_034096865.1 Theodoxus fluviatilis
ATAATCTGTCCGTCCCACAGCGGAGTGATCAGCACCGTGTTGACAGGCTACACACACTGCGATAACATTGCCGGATGAGTCTCTGCTCAGGTGTGTACCGGCTGCCGTAACGATGGTGCTTTGACTTTATAATCTCTTGTTTATATCAAGTCTATTTTCGGAGATGGCGATTATGAAGCCGAGGAAAAGGGGTTGAAACTAAACTTAATTTTGGACTGGTGCGCAAGTGTAGACGAACTGGATTGGTCTTCCGTGGCATTTGTAACAGGGGAAATCCCAAAGTTTTAGACAGACAGACGGACGGACGAACGGACGGAGAGAGGGACGGAAGGACGGATGGACGGACAGAGATGAAGGCTGGCAGGTAAGCAGGCAGACAGACAGACAGGCGGACAGTCAGCCAACCAGCCAGCCAGCCATCAGCCAGACACTGACAAAGAGACAAACACACCAAGTGCGCGCGCGCGAGCAAGGAACCATGTATGCTGACAAACAGACGGATAGGCACATAGATGGACGGCCAACCGGATAGATGGACGAAAAGTAGAACGAGTAGTTTACCATTATACATATAATTAAATTCAAAATATCGTTTATAGATCGTTTTATATATAAAGCGGATATGGGTGCTGGATCGTGGATGCGGTTACTAAAAACTTGATTAGGAAGCAAACAGTAACACACGGGGACGCACTACCATAGGCAAGGACTCTTATTATCTGTCAGGTTCTCATTGTAAACACATCTCATCATCAGTCAATTTATTCATCTTTCAGAATGGCACTAACATGGGAAGCATAGCAAAGGTCAAGATGTGACGTAAATTTTCCCCCCCAAAGATTAATGAATTAAGGACGTTGTAAAGGATTAAGAACTGAGTAAAAAGCTGTTTAACTGGATGTCATCGTACCAATCTGATCGTTAGAATAAGCAAGTTGCTTCGTCCGCTTGTGAGCATATACACGTGGCGTCAAAATCCGTGTAGCACTTATGGAAGGTCGCCTGAAAGGCAAATCTCGGAACGGACGGCCTTGACCTTGCATGTCACCATTACCGTCAAGCAACTCTTGTGGCAGGTGATACTGCAAGACAAAAGGGGTGTCAAATACACTGGATGGATGGATGGACTTCTACGGCTTGTCAGGTTTTGTAGGTTATTTGGGGGCGATTTCCCAAGTTATTCGCATCTTACGAAACCCGTAGGGAGACACGGTGGGTCAATTCTTACCTCTAACCCATCCAAGGATGTCATAAGCAAGGCTTTCCGCTATGTTACACATTCTTCTCATGGCCATCATGGCTTTACAGCGAACCGAGGGGTTGATTGATCTGAGGAGAGAAAACAATGGAAGGAAGTCATGCTGCGCACAAACCAGGATTTTGATTAATGCGGTAACCCGAGAGGTTGCTCTCCATGAACAAAAGTTGGAGTGCAGCATTAAAAAGAAAATTTTCAAAAGAGTAGAAAACATTACGCACTTTTCATATGTTAAACACACCACTAATACCCCCATGGAGAATAGATATCCTAAGCATTAGTCCAACTTCCTACAAAAAGACAAAATTTCACGGAAGTCATTCGCGAAATGAATGGAATGAATTAATCAATGAGGTTTGTGGTCTATCAGCCTTCGTACACTATGTAAAGCTCTTGACGACAAAAATCACCAGAGCATGTTAGTCAACTCTCGATTTCCCAAGTTATTTGTCCTTGACGAATGGTATCGAGATGCGCGATGGGTCTATTCTTACCCCCAACCCACAGGGGGGTCACTTAACGGTGGCTCGTCAAATTACGAAGAACATAACTAAGAAACTGTTTCGTGATGGAAGTGTTACAGAAAAACGGAGAGTCTAACGTGTGACGGAGGGAGAAGCGTCGAGGAAGTTCATTAGACGTTTCTAATGGCTGCAAGGTATCACATGACTCACACAGGAAGTCGTCGTTCTTTCTCGAAGACAAGGTCAATGTCTCTATCAACAACACAGCCGAGTCGGTGTCCGGACTGTTGTACAGGCTTGTCTTACAACAGCAGACGTTATAATCCCTTGTTTGAGACACACTGCAAGTCATTGCTTTCATAAGAGTAGGGAGAAAGAGGAAATTGTTGGAGATGATCGTTGAAATGGCGTGAGACTCATGGAGAGGAGGCGGGGGTGGGTGATTGTTTTGTCGAGGAAAGATCTTGACCATAGTCGATATGTTGTTTACATCCTACGAGTTTCAGTGCCAATGTTCTCAAGTATTAAAAAAAGCAACCAGATGAATGCGCGCGCGGACAAACACACACACACACACACACACATACACATACACACACACGCACACATGCACACATGCAAATTCGGCGTGCATATACGTTAGGGCAGACAAGTTAAAATAGAGAGGGAAAAGAGGAGAGAGAGAGAGAGAGAGAGAGAGAGAGAGAGAGAGAGAGAGAGAGAGACAGAGAGAGAGACAGAGAGAGAGAGAGAGAGACAGAGAGAGAGACAGAGAGAGAGACAGAGAGAGACAGAGAGAGAGAGAGACAGACAGACAGACAGACAGACAGACAGACAGACAGTCAGACAGACAGAGACAAAGAGAGACAATGAGACAGAGACAGAGAGAGACAGAGAGACAATGAGACAGAGACAGAAACAGTTAGAGACAGAGAGATAGAGACAGAGAGAGACAGAGACAGGGACACACACACACACACACACACACACACACACACACACACACACACACAGAGGAAGGAGGTGGGGTGGGAGAGAGAGAGAAAGAGAGAGAGAGAGAGAGAGAGTGAGAGAGAGAGAGAGAGAGAGAGAGAGAGAGAGAGGGGGGGGGGGGACGGGAGAAAGAGCTGGAGATGGTCGAGAGAGCGGACTGGGAGAGAGGGACGACTAATTGGAGATCTAAACCAAAGAGCTGTGCATCTAGTCGACTTTGAACTTATACACATGAGCTCTTAGACACATCTTCACACCACAACATTCACATCTGGCTTTAAAAGTTGTCTACAGAGAATAACCTACGGATCTAACATAATCCATATTGATACTTTTCTTTAGTTTAATCTACTTCCGTTCCAAGTATATTGCTTTTTTAGCGTCACTGCCAGTGAATGACCGATGCTCTGTCAGCCTAACATGGACTGTCGAGTTGAACTGACGTGTGTCCAACTGCACAGAATGAAAAATTGTGTAATCAAGTACACGACAAAATTCAAGTGCGTGCAATGGGGACTCTGCAAACTCTTCTCGGGACACTCTAGGAAACCACATTTTTTATTTTACGCTTTCCATAAACTTTCGAATTGAGGGACGGAGCATACTTTAAGCAAAATACATACATTGAAAACCAGCATTTCCGAAATGTTTCCCTTCAAAAAGTTATAAAGTTTTGACTTGGCAGTTTTTGAAATACAAACATGAAGGCCATGGCCAAATTTATTTCTACGAGGCAGTAAAAAAATAAATCTTAAAAAACACATGGAAAACTTCTTTTTCTCGCCTCCAGAAAAAACAAACATTGTTGCACGGCGCTGAAGACTCATTTTGGAAACCACTTCGGTTTATTTTTCCTATTTTGAAGTTTAATGGTATTGTTATTTTTTTAAAGAAGAGAAGAGAAAGAAAGTGTGAGGGGGGAAAATCTGTCGTGATGTGCTTTTCAGTCCTATCGATTTAATTTCAAAATGTTTTTGCAAAGTGTCATCGGGCATTCTGGGTTGCGGATATTTCTGGGTTTTCTAGGCGGGGGCTAATCAATTAGGACCACCGCCGTCCCAATATCCAAATGAGTTTGGGCGCGAGATCGCTCGAGGAAAAGCACTCGGGCCTCTTCTTCAGGGCGACGTGTTGACAAATTGGCCATTCTCCGCATGTTGAAGTGTTCGACCCTCGACTGGCCCGTCAATTATGGAGAGGGTAGGTATTTCCAGAGATGTCAGAGCACCGCACCTCCCCTTGGAGGAAAATCGCCGTCGCCCCGCGACATCATCAATAAAATGGGCGAGTATTGTCGCTAGCTCTCAAAACAAACTGGCGGCCGGAGACGGTTCAAGAATAATCAATCATGGAAAATTAAAAGCCATTTCGGTCAAGCGTCGCCCCTTTCACGGTGGAGTTAATGCCCAGCTTTACACCTCCAGGCCCCGTAATTGGCGCAGTGCCGCCATTGTCGCCCTGTTTCCCTCCCCTTGTTTCCCGTCGGTCCACGCGCAGCGGGAGTCTCGTCCAATCATAGGCGCCGCGTGCGTTTGCTCCGGGATTGCAAGACACCACGCGACGCGTAGCAGACGGGTGGGAGGGCGTGCACGTGGGGGCACAGATGCTCAAACACGTCGCAGTCTTCTCCCCTTTGACCCTGGACGAACTCGGCGGAAAGGAATTTGCTGGAGAGATTAAAAATCGCGCCTTCGGACTCGTCGCTGATGAAATGTGTACTCTCTTCCTCCTGCACAGATTCTGCTAATCATCGTGTTTAATCTGACAAATTAACGTTGAACCTCTTAAAGCGACCCGCGTCCACGACTGTTTTGAGGAATGGACTTCTCCTGATGACAGAAGGAGGGATGTCTTCGGGCAAGGAGTGTGTGCTGGGCGTGCGCCATCCCTGTGGCTTGTGTTCTGACTTGATAAACTTTGTTCTGCGATGAAATTGGTCTTTCTCCTTAACAAAATAGCTTTTTCTCAAGTGGGTACCTTTTATCCACATGCCTTTCGTGCGAGTGTGTGTGTGTGCGTGCGTGCGCGCGTGCGTGCGTGCGTGAGTGCGTGCGTGCGTGTGTGTGCGTGCGTGCGTGCGTGTGTGTGTTTGTTTTCAATCCATACACAGTTTCGCGTGAATTTTACTCAGCATTAGTAAGCGATCGCAACTTCTCCTGAAAAATCCTTCTATCGTGATCTTTGACCGCATTCTGAGACGTCTATTACTACATAATGCACGTAGAAAGTGCTTTTAATTAAGTGCGCGCGCGTGTGATGGTGTGTGTGTGTGCGCGCTTGCTTGCATGTGTGTGTGTACGCACACGCATTCGTGTGTGCGTTCGTGTGAGCGTGTTTGAGTGTATGGTAAATATGTTTGTATCTCCAGATTGATCTGCACAATATGTCGTGAATGCGTCGTTTTGTTTTGTTTTGTTTTATCGCAATGGACGTTTCCATACAACCATCAACGGAGGGCTAAAGTACGACACGGGAACGACGCAGGACAGAGCGGACGTTGGTGTCCTACACAAGCTCTAGTTACGACGTATGACATGCAGACATGACGCATGCACACTATTCATGCGGCAGATCATTTCCGTCGTTGTCTTGAAACCATTGCCATTTTCAGGCAGGTTAGATGAACTACATATTTGACCTCAGTGAATTTTGCGTCAAATTGTTTCGTCAATCGGATGCTTGTTTTAAAAATCACTTAGCTTTATTGATTTTGTTTTTTGTCCTTTTTATTTGCATCGTCAACGTTCTTTTTCTCCACAGGTGAAAAAAAAAGACTGGTTGGCAAAGGACAAAGAATAGCAAATTTTCATAACTCTCAATATTTACGCACTTTTTTAATATTCGATTGTTTGTACTTTTAACAAAGAGTCTGGAGCAAAAAGTTTATGAAGCTGTTGCAAAGTTTGAGGACATTTATTTGTTGGTCATTTTCTCTTCAGCGTTTGAGACAGTCGCCAAATGCGTTTACATCTAAATTTTGAGGGAGGGATTAGTTTTCACCCTCACTTGCTCATTATCGAAATGCCTGGTTAAAAACAGTGTGCCAGCGCCCTTGGCAGCAGGACACTGGTCTCATTGACTTGAGACACTAAACACTGAGAGGCAGCCTCGACATCGGCTGAAGCGCTTTGAGTCTCACTGAGTGGGAGTATCGCGCGGTATAAGAGTGATTAATAATAATAATTTGTACAGAAGTCATACTTACCTAAGTGAAACGTCAACGGGTCAACACAGTGAGATTTCTCCGAGTTTGGACACATGAGATTCGTGAGCATTCAAGTGAAAACAAGGCTAAAAGCCTGAAAAGTGGTGTCGAGGGATCAGTCAAAATTGTGTGTGTGAGTGTGCGTGCGTGCGCGCGCGCGCGTGCGTGTGTGTGTGAGTGAGTGAGTAAGTGTGTGTGTGTGTCTGTGTGTGTGTATGTGTGTGTGTATGTGTGTGTGTGTGTGAGTGAGTGAGTGAGTGAGTGAGTGAGTGAGTGAGTGAGTGAGTGAGTGAGTGAGTGAGTGAGTGAGTGTGTGTGTGTGTGTGTGTGTGTGTGTGTGTGTGTGTGTGTGTGTGTGTGTGTGTGTGTGTGTGTGTGTGTGAAATCAGCATGGGAAAACATTCTGAAAGTTTGGTATTTGTATTTTAATATGCTTTTTAACATGTAAACTCTGATTATGTTTTAAAGCAATTCTTAATACACCGCTGTTGTGATGCCAGCAGGAAAATAAAACTTTTACAGGCAAATCACACACAGGCAAATTTAAGGGATCATAAAGAAATATAAGTGAGTAAAAAAACACATGAAATGCCCTGATTTATTTCTCTTTGATGAATGATATGATTTAATTCATATGATTTTATTTATATGATTATGCAAAAATGTGAATAAATCACCTCTAAGACTGTAGACTCCTTTTCACTTGAACGCACACACGTTTAGTGTAAATTTACGGTCCCTGAGAGAATCAAACGCGAGCCTTGGCTGGAAACCCATTCGTTTGTTGCCTCCTGCTGGCGCCTTATAGAACAGGGCGATTTATTCCTGGCCACACAGCATCTGGAGGCAGGTGAAGGCCGGACAGATCCCATTCTCGGTAGGGAGCCGCGGAACCCCGGGACTGTATGAGAGGGGAGAACTCTATGGGAAGAGAGGGAAGGAAGAAAGGAAAGACAGATTTCGTGCACGCCATGCGCTGGGAATGGCTGACTAGACCATGGCCAATATGGCGGATTTGGTGCCTAGCGTGCGACACGGAACAGGCCGGCCCGCCCTCTGTCGGCCGTCTGCCTCCTTTGTCTGTGTCTGTCTCTTTGATGACCAGTCGGCACCGCCCTTTGATCTTGCATGGAACACGTCTCTTTGGCCGCGTTCAACTCAGGCTAACTTCCGTGGCGCATGGGCAAGGGCAAAGTAACTTTGAGAGTTTGATAAACAAAATATGGCCGCCACTATTCTTTTCTCCAATCCTTCATCTCATCGAAAAAATCCAAACAAAACAACAACAACAACAACAACAACAAAACGCAACCCAGCATCCTAATTAAACATCAGCATACAACAGTTTATCGTCTGGGTCTCGTTTCGACCACGAATGATATAGAGATGAATTGAGCAAGCATAAATGTGTGCGCGCAAGTATGAACATTACTTGTGTGTGTGTGTGTGCGTATGTGTGTGTTTGTGTGTATGTGTGTGTGTATGTGTCTATGTGTGTGTGTGTGTATGTGTGTGTGTGTGCGTGTATGTGTGTGTGCGTGTATGTGTGTATGCGTGTACGTGTGCGTGTGTGTGCGAGT
>JAWQFJ010017587.1:22500-39111 GCA_034096865.1 Theodoxus fluviatilis
TGTTACGTCATGCTGATTGGAAAGTTGGGTTGCGCATTTTAAAGAATAGATCAGATAGGTTTTCCCAGGTGTATATATTTATAAATCGACGAACACTCTATGTTTGGACACACGGTTTTTATCGTGATAATGCCTACTAACGCCCGTCGTACACGAGGCGATTCCATGACCCGCTCCACACTGACCTGTCCACAAGACAAAAATACCTCCCAATTGCAGAGCGCTACTTATACTTTTGCTCCACGAATTTAAACCGTGATGGGCTGCCACAGTGACGCACAATGAGAGCATCGGCGTGGAACGTGTGGAATCGTCTCGTGTACGACGGGGCTCAGCAAAAACGACAGATGAAAAGACAGATAGGTAGATAAATGGACGGACAGATGGGTGGATGAATGTACGTTCATTAATGAATGAATGGACGAGAAGATGGATTGATGGATGGATGGACACATGGATGGATGGACAGGTGGAAGGATGGATGGATGGATGAGTGGATGGATGAATGTATGATGGATGGATGGGTATATGGATGGATGGACAGGTGGAAGGAAGGATGGATGGATGGATAGATGGATGGATAGATGGATGGATAGATGGATGGATAGATGGATGGATAGATGGATGGACAGGTGGATGGATGGATGGGTAAATGAACAGATGTGTGGATGAATGGATTGGATAGACGGGTAAGTGGATGAAGCGTACATGGATGATAGATGGAATAATGCATGGATGGATGAAGTAGAAGGAAGATGAATAGAAAAAGAATAGAATGACAAGCGGACGGTGAAAAAAACAGGCTTTAATGATTGGCAGAGAGTACTGAGAGACAAACATACGGCTGTACACATACGAACACACACGCAGGTGAAAAATGGCGGCAGACGAGTTGTCGTCACTTTCCAACAGGTCAATCATAAATCATTGTATAAGGCGAATGTGTCAATACTTTTTGAGGAACAAAGGTCGCTTGATGATGTATGGCATGGCATGGTATGGCATGGCATGGCTAGGCTAGGCTAGGCTAGGCTAGGCTAGGCTAGGCTAGGCTAGGCTAGGCTAGGCTGGGCTGGGCTGGGCTGGGCTGGGCTGGGCTAGGCTCGGCTCGGCTCGGCTCGGCTCGGCTCGGCTCGGCTCGGCTCGGCTCGGCTCGGCTCGGCTCGGCTCGGCTCGGCTCGGCTCGGCTAGGCTCGGCTCGGCTCGGCTCGGCTAGGCTAGGCTAGGCTAGGCTAGGCTAGGCTAGGCTAGGCTAGGCTAGGCTAGGCTAGGTTAGGGTAGGCTAGCTTTGCTTAGGTTAGCTTAGCTCAGATTAGCTCAACTTAGGTTATGTTAGGTTATGTTAGGTTTGTTTAGGTTAGCTTAGCTTAGCTTAGCTTAGCTTAGGTTAGCTTAGGTTAGCTTAGGTTAGGTTAGGTTAGCTTAGGTTAGGTTAGGTTAGGTTAGGTTAGCTTAGCTTAGCTTAGCTTAGCTTAGCTTAGCTTAGCTTAGCTTAGCTTAGCTTAGCTTTAGGTTAGGTTTAGGTTAGGTTTAGGTTAGATTTAGGTTAGGTTTAGGTTAGGTTTAGATTAGGTTTAGGTTAGGTTTAGGTTAGATTTAGGTTAGGTTAGGTTTAGGTTAGGTTAGGTTTAGGTTAGGTTAGGTTAGGTTAGGTTAGGTTAGGTTAGGTTAGGTTAGGTTAGGTTAGGTTAGGTTAGGTTAGGTTAGGTTAGGATAGGATAGTTTAGCTTACCTTACCTTAGCTTAGCTTAGGTTAGCTTAGCTTAGGTTAGCTTAGGAAATAGGTAGGCGAGCAGGTAGGAAGGTAGATAAGAAGGTAGGTAAGTAAGTGGATAGATCGGTAGGTAGGAAGGTAGGTAGGTAGGTAGATAGATAGGTATGTGGGTAGGTAGGCGAGCAGGTAGGTAGGTAGGTAGGCAGGCAGGTGAGCATGTAGACGGGTAGGAAGGACGGTAGGTAAGGAGGTAGGTAGACAAGAAGGTAGGTAAGTGGGAAGGAAGGTAGGTAAGAAGGCAGGTAGGTAGGCAAACAGGTAGATAGGTAAGTAGGTAGGTAAATAGGCGACCAGATAGGTAGGCAGGCAGGTAGCAAGGCGAGTAGGTAGGTAGATAGGTGGATGGTGGAACGGTAGGCAGGTAGGTGAGTCGGTGGGAAGGTAGGGAGAAAGGGAGGTGGGGAAGGAGACAAGTAAGTAGACCACTTGGTGAGTTGGTGAGTGGGTAAGGAGCGAGGGAGGTAGGTAGACTGCAGGGAAGCGGGTGAAGAATATACAAATTCTACAAATCCATATCGCCCTAACTTCCGCACTCTCAATTCACCCAGTCCATACAATGGACTTCAGATCATAACGGAAAACGTAGTTTTCTCAGTGGAGGATGGGAGGTGGAGGGGTGGGGGTGGGGTTGAGGGGTTTAAAGTGAGTGAGGATCCAAATCCAAATGCCCTCTGACTAGTAGACGCAAGGGCCGGTGTTTTGCCAGTCAAAACAAGGACAGTCCCGGGCATCGATGAAGGACAAAGAAATGGTCCCTGCGTCTCTTACCTGTCCTTTGTTTCTCACCGACAAAGGGCCGCTAATTGGGCTGGCGGTGACAAGACAGACGCCACAAGACACGACCACCCCGGACCAGAGAGGACAGCTGAGGGAGTCTGGAGGTTGCAGCACATGAGGAGGAATGAGCGAATTGGCGAATCCCCTGATTGAAAGTCGAGGTTTCTTTCAAACGAAAAATAAATACCTTGGCTCGAGTAGGTTAATGTACATCGCATCCGAGAGGATTAGTGAATGAGGTTTTGACAACCTCTCAGCGTTTGTAGGTTATTCAAGGCCATCGATAACGAAAACTGCGAGAACGGGTTATGGTAAGAGCTTGTCAAGCCTCTAATTCCGTAGTTATTCGCCTATTACGAATTGCGATGGAAAACGCGGTAGTCTATTTTTACCCCAACCCACCGGGGGGGTGGGGGTGTGGGGGTGGGGGAGAGGCTGTTTATGTGTAGTATCAGAGACAAATGTATCTAATTTCAGGGTAGGAGCACCTGAATATATGTTTCTGCACAGGTGTTTTTGTCTCACGGAAAAAGAGCAGTAATTCGTGAAAAAATCTGTTTCTTTTCATTCTGTGCTAGAGTATGAGTTTACACGATCACATGTTTAGGCCAGAGCTCTCTCAAAACCGAATAGAATTCTAACGCAAAAATGAATTGCTGACTAGGAAGACAAGTTCTGTGCATGCAAGGGATCAATAATTGATGTATAACATCAACTCAAGATTGCACACACATCACAAAACAGTAAATATATTTGTATACAACGTGACGCACTACGATAACTTTTTGCAAGATCGAAACGGGACAGACATGATGATCCACTCAACAACACTGACTATGGGTGAAGGACCATGAAGATCGTTTCAAGAGATGATTAGTCAACATCCTTACACCACATACATCATGGCTGGTTAATTGGTGAAACTCCTCTCTCTCTCTCTCTCTCTCTCTCTCTCTCTCTTTCTCTCTCTCTCTACTTCCCTCTCTCTCTCTCTACTTCCCTCCCTCCCTCCCTCCCTCTCTCTCTCTCTCTCTTTCTCTCTCTCTACTTCCCTCTCTCTCTCTCCCTCTCTCTCTCTCTCTCTCTCTCTCTACTTCCCTCCCTCCCTCTCCCCCTCCCCCTTTCTCTCTCCCTCTCTACTTCCCTCCCCTCTCTCTTTCTCTCTCTGTCTCTCTGTCTCTCTTTCTCTCTCTGTCTCTCTCTCTCTCTCTCTCTCTCTCTCTCCTTCCCTCCCTCTCTCTCTCTATTTCTCTCCCCCCCCCTCTCTCTCTCTCTCTCTCTCTCTCTCTCTCTCTCTCTCTCCCTCTCTCTCTACTTCCCTCCCTACCTCTCTCTCTACTTCCCTCCCTCCCTCTCTCTCTCTAGTTCCCTCCCTCCCTCCCTCTCTCTCTCTCTCTCTCTCTCTCTCTCTCTCTCTCTCTCTCTCTTCCTCTCTCCCTCTGTTCATTGAGGAGCTTTAGTGACCATTCTTAAGAGACACGATATCATTAGACTTAGCGGTTTTCTCCCAAATAAATACACGGGGAGCTTTTTTTCTGCAGACCTTACGGGACAGCAGCGTAGGGACGAAGATAGGAGGGAAGGAGATGAAGGGGGGCGAAGGGGTGAGGAGAGGCATTCTCCGGGTCAGAATAAGGATGTTGAACCAAGTGGGTGGGGACAGAGGGGGGAGTTAGGGGAAGGGGGTGGTCTTGGGAGTTGGAGGGGGATTTAGAAGGTGACAGGACACGTGGCATACGCCAGTCGCGTGTCGATCTCGTTCCTGTCTCGTCCACTCACGCCGCTTCGCGTGCCCCCATGGCGACCAGATGCGCTGCAAATCACGAACGGATATTCTACCTAACAAACCCCCCCCCACTCCCACCCCCACCCCCACCCCACCCCCCTTCCACCCCCACCCCCATCCCCACTCCCCACCCCCTTCGCGGTTAAAAACATATCCCAAAATCCAGCTCTCACTCTAATCAGCACCATCCCTCCCTCATACTAGAGTCTTTGTAAAAAAAACAACGTAATCTTAGATCGTCTTATTACTCTCGCATACCCTTTACACTTTTTCCTTTCACAATATTTTCACTTTCCCTTTAATACCTCTACTGTCCACTCTCTTCGTAAATTGCACTTGCTCTCTGCAAGTTTCCGTTCATGGATGACAATATTTTCACTTTCCCTTTAATACCTCTACTGTCCACTCTCTTCGTAAATTGCACTTGCTCTCTGCAAGTTTCCGTTCATGGATGCCACTAATGCTAGTGACACTAAGTCTGATGCCGCACTTAACGTTTTCCTGTTACTTCGCCTGTTCCTCCTTCTTTGCCTTCTGCTTCCTCTTAATAAAACCCTCTTGTATATGCAGAGGCTGGAATGTAGATAGAAATGTTGCGGCTCAAGCAAACCGAGAGCAAATGCACTCCTTTCTGACCTTTCTCTGGGTTTAGGAAGTCCGGACATGTAAATCGTATCCGGTCCTCCCGAAAAGAGTCTCTCGGATACATTTGGTGATTTTCAGATTTTCGTATCATCGTAACTTGAACTAATTGCCCTTCAAAATCATGCCAAAATATCTATAGTGCGGCGGTGATTGTTAAGTAATGACGATTGGAATACATTTATTCCCAAAAATGAACTTTTCAAGGAAACGGTTATTGAAGTTTGAGCTACATTTTGCATAGCAACCTCTTACTTGGAATCAAGCTACATCAAGGAAATTTGACCCAGAGTTAATTCTTAGATGCACCCTTCAACGGCCAATGACAATGAGCTAAGCGTTTAGGTGAGTCATCAGCGTGTTACTAAACGAAATACTTAACCGATATGTTGGCGAGTATTACAGAAGTAATGTAATGGAAGTTTTCCAACACTGAAATTGCACTGCCTATCTACAGACGTAAAATAAATTAATCATTCAGCGTTAGAATTGAAATCTGAAACTCTCGGAGTATACTTAGGTATGGTTTCATCTTTATTAATCGAGTTTGATCCCAAAATTTGCTGGAGTAACCCCTTGGATGAATTTTCGGCCGTGTCTCGATTTGAACAAAGTATCCAAGCGATTCAGTTTGGGAAAACCCGTCACATAAGATCTGCAGTGGACATTCCTTTGTGGAAGTACTATAAACTTCCTTACAGATGGATCCTTCCAGAAGAGGGAACAGACACTGAACACAGCCACCTACGCTTTGCCGACTTTTACCGATCCAGGCTCATGGGAGATTTGCCGACTTTTAGCATCTGAGGCTGGGGCTAGGAGGGGACGTTGCCTTTTCCCTCTTTCCTGGGCTTCTTTCTACCGTTGCTTCTGCTTGTACTTCTTCTATTCATCCTTCTCCCTTTACGACCCTGTGGGTACTGCTGCTGCCACTACCGCCGCAACCGTTACTACAACAACTATACCACCACCACCATGACCACTATCAACCCCATCCCACCGCCACCACATCTACTACGACCACTACTGCCACGGCTAATACATCTCCTCCTCTTCCCACTATTAAATAGTACTAATACTGCTGCTGCTGCCAATGATGTTGCTGCTGCAGCTGAATATTTTCCTCCATTCTCATTCTGTTTCTCTATGAACTTCTGTCATGTTTCTCAGCACTGCATCCTCCAGTCGAAAACGTCAAAGAGAGGCTGCGAGATGCTAAAGAGGTAAGCAAACATTAACGGAATGGATGCTTTCTTTCATGTACCATGCTTACTCAAAGGAAATAACTAACATCTGGTTCACAGTTTAAAAGCTATTCTTTATATTAAATGCATCTCTCTTTGACACAGTCCCTTGTCATTACATTGCCCAAGAAAGGAAACCTGCAAATGTGTCAGATCTACAGCACAATCAGCCTCATCAGCCATCCCAGCAAGGTCACGCTGAAAGTACTGCTGAACAGATTAAAACCTCAGGCAGAGAAAATCACTTCTGAAGAGCAGGCAGGTTTCAGACCTGATAGAAGCACCACCGAACAGATCTTCAATCTGAGAGTCCTGTGTGAGAAACATCTACAACACCAACAAGATCTGTACCATGTCTTTATAGACTTTAAGAAAGCATTTGACAGAATCTGGCATGCTGCGCTGTGGGCCACAATGAGAAGCTACAACATCAGCTCCAAGATCATCAAAGTCGTCGAATGTCTCTATGACAGAGCGACCAGCGCAGTCCTGTTCAATGGCACCACAGGCGAATGGTTCAGGACAACGGTCGGTGTCAGACAGGGCTGCCTACTCTCCCCCACACTCTTCAACCTCTTCCTCGAAAGGATAATGACTGATGTCCTAGCAGACCACGAAGGATCAATCAGCATCAGTGGCAGAAAGATCACCAACTTGCGTTTTGCTGATGACATTGATGGATTAGCAGGAAGTGAAGAGGAGCTGACTAGTCTTGTCGAGCACCTGGACAAGACCTCACAGGCATATGGCATGAAGATCAGCGCCGAGAAGACCAAGGTGATGACGAACAACCCTCGGGGCTTCAAAATGGAAATCAAAGTGAAGGGCCAAAAACTGGAAGAAGTGAACAACTTCAAATACCTGGGATCTATTGTGACTGGTGAAGGGTCCAGACCAGAGATACTGTCCAGGATTGCACAAACAACAGCAGCATTGGCAAAGTTGAAGCCAATATGGCGTGACAGAATTATCACTCTCGCGTCGATGATCAGGCTCATGCGCACGCTGGCCATCTCCGTATTCTTGTATACATGCAAGTCCTGGACACTCACATCTGAACTACAGAGACGGATACAAGCCCTGGAAATGAGATGCTACCGCAAGATTCTGAACATCTCACATGTCATGAATGAGGACGTCAGCAACAGGATCAGGAGAGCATTTGGACAGTACGAAGACCTGAGGCGTGTTCAGAAGGGCGAGGATCGCGGTCTCACGCGTGCACTCGCCAAGCTTCCCTCCAGAACAGCGGCTTGTTCAGGAGGCGCAGCGCTGCAAAGCGCCGAATCACATGCAGCGCTTTGCAGCGCTACGCGTCCTGAACTAGCCGTTTCACGGCGCAAGCGCTGCTCAGCTCGCGCGAACTCACTGAGTACTCGTCGCCTTCTGAACACGCCTCAGCTCTCAATCGTGAAAAGCAGAAAGCTGAAGTGGTACGGTCACGTGTCAAGAGGCAGTGGGCTGGCCAAGACCATCCTGCAAGGTACCGCACCAGGTGGGAGAAGGAGAGGTAGGCAGAGAAAGAGGTGTGAAGACAACATCAAAGAGTGGACAGGCTTGTCCTTTGCTGACTCCCAGCGAGCCACAGAGGATAGAGATCGATGGATGAAGATTGTCCGAAAGTCATCAGTGGTGCCTCAACAACCCATCTCATGCATGGTTAAGAGACTGAACTGAACTGAACTTTTGTTTTTCAACATCGTGCTAGGAGAAAACAAACAAGAAACAGCACACACATACACACACACACACACACGCGCGCGCGCGCGCGCACACACACACACGCGCACACACACACCAACACACACACACACACACACGACAACGATGACTTCAACCCTGCGCGCTGGTTATCAAGCGCGTCACACAAAATCTCAAAAGCATGTTATGTCTTGGATACCATGACATGTCAACGGTCTCATTTCAAAAAATTACCGCGTAATATCGAGATTTTTCCGTCAGTAATTTGACCAGGAAATTCTCAAACCTTGAACTCGTTCATGGAATATGACTTGTAAGGAAGATAATGGGCCGAAACACTTGTTGACGGGGATTCTTCCTATGAAGACCGTCCTGTTGGTATAGCTCCTCCCAGGAGTTTCTTACTTCCGTTCATGGAATGTGACTTCTTTTTTTCTAAATAAAATCTTTCTTTGATTTGTTGCTGTATATCACTTTATAGCAATATTTCCCAAGTTGCCACTATCTTCACTAAAAGGTAGACAAGACTGTTCCGACTCATCACACTCAAGATGACTGCACTATGCGTTGAACGAATGATGAAACCCTGCGTTCGAGTAGTTTCAAATGCATGCAGTATATTCATGTTCAACGAACCTTTTTATCCCTAGACTGTGTGTCGTGAGAGACTGACACTCCGATAACTTATCTACAGTCTTTCAGTCTACATAATATTAAACATTATTATATGAGAGAACAGAAAGGTAGGCAGGCAGGCAAGCAGGCAGGTACGCAGGCAAACAGGCAGGCAGGCAGGCAGGCAGGCAAGCAGGCAGGCAGGCAGGCCGGCCGGCCGACCGACTGTTTGATTGACGAGAACGGAACGAGTAGAACCAGAAAGAACACAAGGAGCGCTGGTGAGATGAGCAGGAGGATGAGAGGCAGAAGGAGCATGAGAAGCATAGGCAACAGGAGCATGCTGAGCAGGAGCAAGAATACGAAGAACAGGACCAGAAGACGCAGGAGAAGAAGACCACGACGAAGCCCGGTGGAAAAAGAAAGGAAAAAAAAATAGCGGTTACATATAGCACCTAGACATCCAAA
This sequence comes from Theodoxus fluviatilis, assembly GCA_034096865.1. NCBI lineage: Eukaryota > Metazoa > Mollusca > Gastropoda > Cycloneritida > Neritidae > Theodoxus > Theodoxus fluviatilis. The sequence goes on from JAWQFJ010017587.1 coordinate 31,508, forward strand.
ACTGAGATTCAAACCTGTTTACACGATATATTATGACTGATGGGCCGCTTGCTCAATCTTTGCTGGCATCCGACGACAAACAAAGTGACAAACAGTTATGACGTAGTCAGGCACAAGAACTGTTTCCACGCCCTGGAAGGCGTTCCACCTCGATACTGGTTCACGACCGGGTCAAAGGCAAACGGTACTCCAGTGTGACGCAACAGGAGCAGAAAAAAAACAAGAGCATGAAAGCTGCTGGAAAGGATACGGAAATAGGAGAACTTAAGCAGCAGGAGGGGACCAGACGTTACGTGTGACGATATATCAGAAAAACGGAACTCAAACATCAAGAATCATTTTTGCAACGTACCTGAATCAAAGATTATAGGTTACACAAAGATAGCTCATGCCGAGCTTTTGGTCTTAAAAGTTACAAGACGCTGCACCTAGCGGACGGTAGTAGGAGTGAATCAAGGAAAGTGTACTCACACCGCTTAGTGACAAGACGGCGAAGAAAGCTGCCTGCTGATTGGAGGATTCTATTCAGGGAACCAATCAGAGGACTGCTTTCGTGTAGATATGGCGTATATGTCTACTCTTTGGGCAATTCAATGGCGGCAGCTCTCTCCAGTTCGCGCAGAAAAAGCTATATTTGGGGATACTAGAAACCCTTCCGAAGAAAATGTAAGCCATGAACAGCATTAATTTATCAAAGCTGTATGTTGAATGCATCAAAAGGTATTGAAAGGTCCTACTTTTTAACAATCGAAATGCAGGTCACATGGCAACGCTTGATTGCAACTAAAAATCTTTCCGGAAGCGGCAACTGAATTCACTTAATCGAATGATTTTCTGGCCGCAAATCACCTTCTTGACAGGTATGTATTGCTTTGCATTTCCTAAAGATATTCCACAGGGGTGTATACGTTGATAAACAAGCTTGCATTCTTAGATAATATTGAAAAATAGATCGTTCCCATTCAAACCATACCATGTAGATCTAGGTCGAGTTGGATTTCACAACGCCTGCTACAAAAAACAAAGCCAAAACACCCTCATTATTGCAGCAAATCATTTTATTACACATTACACAGTAAATTTATTCACAAACATGATCGGAACGCATCAGAAACCGTCGATAAACAAGAAGTTTTACATGTCGCTAAGAGGTGTGATTAACTTTCCTTGATTCACCAATACTACCAACCGCTTGGGGCGCAACGTGTCTCGATCCTCACGACAATGAGCTTATGAACTATCTTCGTGTAACCTATAATCTTTGCCTGAATGGAACGTGCGTGGAGACCATTTGTCATTGCGACAGTACCCTCGTAGTCGTACGTTCTTAATGATCACATTTATTCAGTTTTATTAGCCTTTGTACAGATGCAGTCATTGCAATGAAGATTAAAGTGGATTAAGTTTTCTAGAAATCGTAGATGACTAAATCCAGCCTGCTGCCAGTGCGCTTCACGCTGCACTACACACGTCGTCCAATCAGCATTCATCATCGACTCACACGTGCCTCAACTGGCATGTTGTGCGCATGCGTCACTCGTGACCACTGAAGGCATTCATCGTCTATTCTGGGCATTTTGAATGACGTTGGTCCTGTCTGACACCGCTGGCCAAAACTGGGGATTATGGTTTTCGAAACGTGTCCAAGTCGTTCATGTCGTCTTTACTAGGAATATGAACATTTGTTACGGGCTTGGTACACGTGGGTGGCACACGTTTTCTGTCGTTGCCCGACGAAAGCGAGCAAAGAACAAATAAAGATGAAATTATATAATTTGATTCCCAGATTCCTATTAATAACTTGGAGGCAACTAGGACAGAGAACGTATGTCAAGCTAAATCTCGACTGTCTTTATGGCGTTTGTTCATGCGACATGTGGAAAGCGTGCGGTGTGAATATTCATCTTTGCAGTAACTCTCATTCATAGCACTTCAATCAAAATGCACATGGAATGGATTCAAGACAGATGAGCAACTCCAACATCAGTAATAACCAAAGCTCCTGAAGACCTAAATGCGATATAACTTCATCATGCAACACGACTGTTCTGACTCACTATTAAAATTTAATAGCTTAATAGTAGATAAAATAGCTTCTGTTTGCGATGCATGAATGTGTTTGCGAGGTGCATGGCGGTATACACCAGAAATAACAAAAGTAGGGAAAAGGACATTGAAAGAAAATTTAGCATAATGTCCGTGCCGAAATACGACAACTTTTTACTTTTTCAAGAGCACAAATGATTCGGATGGCGCTTGATTTCTTGGCCCGAGAATGCGTGTTCTCGCAAGCAACATCCTCTTAGCAAAGGAAGGAAAAGCGCGCGCGCAAACACACACACACACATACACACACACACATACGCACACACACACACGCACATACACACAAACATATACGCACACTCGTACGCATGCGCACACACAACGTGCGCGCACACGCATGCACGCACACACATACGCACGTACGCACACACACACACACACACACACACACACACACACACACACACACACACACACCAGCCCTCGCAGAAAAACGATTTTTTTCCGACCAGTTCTGTTTTGTTTGCTTTTGTTTCAGAAATGTGTTGTGTGTTTTGCTTTTTGTTGTTGTTGTTGTTGTTGTTGCGTTTGTTTTGGTATATAGCAAAGGCTTAGAATAAAAAGACCTTGGCAATCAATCATCCAGACACTGTACACGTTTCTCAAGATTAGCATCATATTGACGAAATATTTTGAACTCACTCCCTTGGTTTGTTCACTATGCAACACTGTCTATGCAGTGTTACCATTTGACCAATTCTCGACTAGAAAAAGTTCACTCAATACATTGCCTTCAAGACACTTCAGTTGTAAATTGTGTCACATTTTGAGTCACTCGAACAGCTTAGAACACAAGACTATAGAAAACATTCATTTGAAAGAGTGAACGCGTGATTTTACCTTAAACTTGAGACAATGCATTAGAAAGCGCCCGTCTGAAACAATGAAACCAACACTCTGCACGTGTAATAGATGTACGAATTTTGGTTCATACGACAAGCCTGTTCATACGACAAGCCTGTTCATTCGACAAGCCTGTTCATTCGACAAGCCTGTTCATACGACAAGCCTGTTCATACGACAAGCCTGTTCATTTGACCAGCCTGTTCATTCGACAAGCCTGTTCATACGACAAGCCTGTTCATACGACAAGCCTGTTCATTTGACCAGCCTGTTCATACGACAAGCCTGTTCATACGACAAGCCTGTTCATTCGACAAGCCAGGCTGGTCGTAGATACCTCAGTTGTGACCGTGCATGAGAAACAAAGCTGCAGACAGCAAAACTGCTTTTGATCAAACACCAAGAAATGTTATCGGCGCACTTTGTTACGTAATGACTTTCGTGAGCTTTACTGTAACAAATTAAACATTTCCTCTATGAGCAACTCTTTTCTAGAATACGCATGAATGAATTAAGAACATTGGGAAAGGCTTCCATAAACGGGCCACACTAGTGGACACGTCCGAGGAGAGAGTGGTGAGAGAAAGTCAAGCTGGCGGGAAACACAAACTGGCGGAACAAAACATCTTATTGTCTGGGTTTTTACGAGGTTTTTTTTCCCGAACCGTCAAATTATTTTGTCATTTTGTGAATGAGTCACTGCGAATTCACTGAGAATTAACCAACCAATATCGCTTGCCAATCAGATGCTGTTGTTTGCTAGCTTGTATGGCCCGCCAGCTTGGCCGTCTTTCCACACCCCTCTCCTCGGACGAGTCCACAAGTGTGGCCCGTTTATGGAAGCCTTTCAAACATTGTGGTTGAAATATATAATTTTGTCATTGTTTTCGACTTCAGCTATGTATTCTCACGCACAGTCATACGATGACCAAGTTTTGCGAGACTCAACCTTATGATTATGACGTGAATCTCATGGAAAATGTTCTTCTCTCTGTGTCTCTGTCTCTATCTCTGTCTCTGTCTCTGTCTCTGTCTCTGTCTCTATCTCTGTCTCTGTCTCTGTCTCTGTCTCTGTCTCTGTCTGTCTGTCGGTCTGTCTGTCTGTCTGTCTGTCTGTCTGTCTGTCTGTCTGTCTCTCTCTCTCTCTCTCTCTCTCTCAAGTATTGTTGCCGACACAGGTCAGACAATTGATATTTACGCAAGACCCTGCACGCATCAATTTCTCGATGATTTTGGGCACGCAATAAACTTGAGGGAGAGCGACACATTCGTTGTGGGCCTCAGACACACGCCCAGTCTGAACTGAACCGCCACGGAACGTGGGCTGGCCTCACGCCATCGTGTCTGACACTTCAGATTTACGTTGCACCTGCAACCACCCAGAATCAGACTGACCTCATTTGTTTATTTGTCTGAGCCGACTCAGTCTGTGGCAGAGCAGTCGTTCATTTTTCATCCCGTTGAAGTTAATCCCACAGTTAGCCCGTTTTGGAGAAAGCTTTTTTTTTAAACTTCAAGATGAATGACTGCACAGACTGTCTCTGATGTAAACACTTTCGTGGTGTATAGCGGAGGTGGGTTTATCAGGACTGTGGGATACTGCAAACCAAGGTAATGCAAAGCAATCCAAGGTAATCCAAAGCAACCCAAGGTAATGCAGACCAAGGTAATGCAAAGCAATCCAAGGTAATCCAAAGCAACCCAAGGTAATGCAGACCAAGGTAATGCAAAGCAATCCAAGGTAATGCAGACCAATCCAAGGTAATCTAAAACAATCCAAGGTAATCCAAAACAATCCAAAGTAATCCAAAGCCATCCAAAAGGCATTTCTTTTTTTAAGTGATCGCTTCAGTCATACACAACGTCATAACAGTCAGTTCTTGTGATATACATGTATCTGTTTTCAAAGTCACACACTGTCTGCTTTTTCTTCCCAATTTTGATACCGACTCCTGTACGCCTACAGCGATCACTTTGAAATAGTATCGGAAATGCCCTTTGAGTTGCTTTGGATTGCATATCTAGTCTGGGAAACCCGCCTCATGTCAGTACATGATCTATCCTAAAGCGTCATACATTTGGTCACTTGCTCTGGTCATTTTCCAGTTTTAAAAACAAGCCTCCAAGTAGAACAGCTGAGCGTTGTATAATGCGAGCGCTCCGGAGCGCTCTACCTACTTCCTATTACCTCCAATGTAATGCGAAATGCAGCGGGGCGTCCCAGAGCGCTCCCCTTGTAAAACGAGGGCCGTATCCAGGGCAAGAGCATTGCATGATGGTATATTCTGGGAGTGCGAAATAACCGTGAAGTGCAATTACGCGTGCGGATATTGAGCCAGATAAGTTACTGTCTTTGAAGTTAAAGTTTATGTTCTCAAGGTGGATTAGAGAAAGCCGCATTTGTGCAATCATATCACAGCTGTGTTGCACATGGATGAAGACATTCCTCTATATCTAGCAGCGAACTATGACGGGCGCACACAATTCGAGACTGACGCGATATAAAATTCACAATCAGTCATTCTCTCTACCAAGCAGTTTTTGGAGTCTTGTAATACCCATAACTTTATCAGTTTACATAGAAACTCTTTCTCGCAATAGAGAGACCTTTTGTACACGAGTATTGACACGTCTTCATTAAGACATCAAAAGACATGCATCCCTTCAAGATCCTCGACACCAGACGATTTGCAGGAATATGGAGTGGCATCGCGGCCTCCATCTTACGTGAGCAGAAGCCACATCAACCCCAGGGGACAAAGGAATTCCCAAGACACCTTCGAGGTCACGGGTCTGAAGACCGATTAGGCTGTTGGTCGGAGCTCGATGTGCGCTTTGACAAATCTCGTCTGAGGACCGCAATCCGGCGCAAAAATGAGGCTCTTCAGCCACTTCAGCGTGACCCCAATTCATCTCAATTTTCCCTTCCATCCGCACCAAAACAGTCTAACGTCATTTCAGACGCCGGCGCCTGCGAAAATCGGCTAAGAGGTTGAGAGTAGCCTGCCGGTGGTCAGCTCTTCAAGGAAAAGTATCAGAAAAGGAAGATCGCTTGGTTATCCGTTTGCGCGTCAGCTATTAGGAAACTTTAATTCTGTTGATAAAATTAGATTGTGTGGAGATGTTTCTAAGATAGTGACACGTTTCGTATAATGGGCCTTCGTTGACATTTTTTCAATCAACATTGTATGATAAGAGGAAAGATTGTCGCAAGTACAAATAAGAAATACACAGAGCACGTATGTGGCGAGTGTTTGTTAACAAAATTACCTAATTTGGGGTCAACACGTGCATTGTCAACGGATTATGTAATCGTTCCGCTTAACTCTTATCCATTACTGGAATAATGGTCGGTTTTTCAAAATAATTTCTAAGTGGAAGATTCCACCTTGAACAAATACGGTCGATAGTAGGCCTACGCCTTTAAAAGCCCACACAAAACGAATCATCCTGCCCGAGCAAAGTAGTCAATGTTAATTAATACCACGAGCTTTGTTCCAACCTTCTTCACTGAGATGTTCCTACCGCGTCAAGACATCAACGCCATTTTTCACTTTGAGTGTGAACACATGTGATAGAATTTCGCCTTCGCACGACCATTCGTCAAAGTCTTGTGAGCACGCCGCGACGCAGATTGGAGAACGGGACGCTTGGTGTGTCAGTGATGTGATGATAAAGGATTGAGGAAGAAGAGCATCGATCAGCCAAACATTATCATGTCAACATAGAGGGCAACAGCAACAACAAAGGTAATCCCAAAGACCAACAGGGGCCGGGCCGCCACCGACAGGCTGCCAGCGCCATATGACAATAGCGGAGATGATGATAAAGACATCAGAGAAGCAGCACTCAGGTGAGCACAAACAGGAAAGTACCTCGGAAGCGCCGATGGCGAAACGCAGAATGTCAAAGAATGAAAGGCGCAGTTCCAAACTCTGGCTTCTTCTCTGGGGAAGCTGCGGGAGCTTCCAAATACTGATACAGAAAACGAAGTAGAACTTTAATGGAAAGAGGCACGCTGAAACAAGGCTGTGGGTCCCCAACCAAATGTCTGCCCGAAACGTCTGGATGGCACTGAAGGGCTGCAGAAGGCTGTCTGTGCAAGCACCGATGAAATGAACCCTGAAACTCAAAGACAGCTAGCTAACTACATATGCGAAGAAGCCTCAGGTACTCTGTCCAATTATTTCCACAAAAGGTAGGCCTGATCATGCAATAACGCTAAAGTGACCAAGTTCAGTAGACATGGCAGCCACAGGAGCAAAAGAACTGGAACAGTTGGAGAACGGTAGCAGAGATAAGCAAGAAACATTTCGATGCGAGTGGGGGGCAGAATGAAGTCGACATCACAATGTGAAGTTCCAGACACTCTGAGACAAGCAACATGTAAACAAAAGCAGCAGCACGCAAGAAAGAGGTGGATCAAGACCAGAGAGGGGGGGGGGGGAGAGATGGAGGGAGGTGGAGGGAGATGGAGAGAGATGGAGAGAGAGAGAGAGAGAGAGAGCGAGAGAGAGATAGATAAAGAGAGAAGAGAGAGAAGAGAGAGAAGAGAGAGAAGAGCGAGAAGAGAGAGAAGAGAAGAGAGAGAGAGAGAGAGGAGAGAGAGAGAAGAGAGAGAGAGAAGAGAGAAAGAGAGAGAGAGATTGATTGAT
>JAWQFJ010017589.1:0-10924 GCA_034096865.1 Theodoxus fluviatilis
AAGGCCAGACACGGCAGCTGTTTGAGACCAAAAAAGTGATTTTCGGATTTTTGCAGAATTTGCTTCCTCAACATCTAATCTATCGACTCCAACAATAACATCTTGTAAAAAAAATAGGCAAAAGTCGTTAAAACATTATTACAAAAGCGTGGGCTTGGATATTTATGCTAAGGATTCTAAAACATGGCCATTTTTAAAGCCCTCAAACGCATAGCAACGCTTTGGGAAATATGCGATGTTTGGTACCACCAGATAGCTCACGTTTCGAAGCTGTGTTGCCCTGCACTGTCGACAAAAATAGACTTCACTGCGATTGGTCACCAGCATTTGAATGAGCGGCAATGTTTGCGATAGATTTCCATATAAGGCTACGCATTACTATTTCATTGATAGCGTAAGTGTCTGGGTCAAAGTTTAGCCAATCAGAGCACAGCAAACACCTCGTCGATTCACTCGGCCTGCCCACAATGCACCGCGATTGTAAACAATATGGCTGCATTGTTCCACGCGACTTTTGACTGTTCATCATATTTCAAGGCTATTTCTCGAAATTGATTACTGTTACAATTGTGTTGAGCAAAGAGAATGCCTCGTCCACAGAAACAAAAGCGTCGCCTGCAAGCAAAGCAAGCAGCTGCTGCTAAAAAGGCCAAGACTGAAGGGTTGAATGAGAGTGTTACGAATATCGGCTTCGAGTCGAACTTCGACTAGTTCGAGTTCGCCGGTTGCTCTCTGCAATAACATATATATTATTAGGTGAAATATATTTCATCAATGTGACTTCAAATGGAATATTTTTACTTCTGTGTGCTGCATATGTATACTTGTAAAAAAGGCCAAGACTGAAGGGTTGAATGAGTCAGCGTTACGAATATCGGCTTCGAGTTGAACTTCGAGTTCGCCGGTTGCTCTCAGCAATAACGTATATAATATTATTAGGTGAAATATATTTCATCAATGTGACTTCAAATGGAATATTTTTACTTCTGTGTGCTGCATATGTATACTTGTGAAAAATCACACTGGATTTTGCTGTCTGCATGGAGCAGGGACCATCAATCTGTAAGTGTTGTTTTAGCCTTCTTTCTTCCCCTTTTTCTGCGTTTTGTGCTTTGTGTGCGTCTTGGTGTCTTCAAATCCCTAAGGCTCAGTAAGTTTTGAAGATAAATACTTCTACTTTGGCACACTGCTAGTTTGGATATTTTTGAAGATAATTACGTTTGCTCATTGACTTAAACCATGTAGTTTCTTCATAAATCATAATCAGGCGGTTAAAACACACACCTGTGTAGGCCTTTAAAAAAAAAAAAAAAAAAATCCATAACCATCCAAATGCATTGAAACAACGTAAATATGTGACCATTGAGGAATTAAACCAATTGCAATAAACAAAATTGGAATCAGTTTCATAGAATAGAAGTTATAGGCTTTAGATTTTTTTTGTTTGGCGGCCATTTTGGATCGTTGCCATGGAAACTGATGACATATATTATCAGGCATTATCATTTTTTAGCTCCTACATCAGTATACATTTGTTGACTAAAAAGAGATACAAAACAAATGACAGCAAACTTGGTCCAACATTAGCTGCCATGTCTGGCCTTAACACGTCTTCCCTCTCGCTCCTATTTTAACCATCATTTTTCTCAACAAGGCGAAATGAATGAATGGAACTCCACGTTACCTCACGTCAGGCTGTGGACCTTCCAGAACGAATCCCTCTCAGATACCATCCAAGTTAGCCCTATTTATCTCAGCAGAGATAAACTTTCGAAGTGAGTCGAACTTCGCCTGGCCGCCCTAGGCGGCCTGCGGCGCGGGGAGGCAGGCGCCACCCCGCCCGCCTTGTACCGTGGATGTTCCGGACTGCCCGACAACGCGCAATCATAAGCGGGATCCCCCTTTTGTCACGTGGCCCTAGGCCAATCAGGATCCATATCCCAGAATATTAATGACCCGTGGGGTGCGCATTGCATCTGTCGTCCTGGTAACTGCCATCTCAGCACAAATGGTGGCTGGAAAAGCTCGCGACCTCTCATGCCCCGACCTACTGGCTCTGGGGTCACTGGCCCGTCAGTCATATCACACGTGCTCTGTGCCCATAGCAAGCTCTCTGCCATACACACACTCACACATCCACTATTCACACACACAGTCGCACTCACGTGCGACAGACTAAATGAACTCCATTCAGCTCATCTTTCACACAGTGCACATCCAAAACAAGTGCACACTGATGAGCTGTTGTTCATGACTTTCTGCTGTACTGAGGCATGTGTGATACATCAACAGATGGTTTAGTCTCCACAGCCTTATGGCGAGAAAAAAGGAAACAGGCTTGATTTTAGCAGTTTGTCTTTTAAAAAGGAAACACATTTGATTTATATTTCACCAGAAGTCGGTTCTTGACATGCATTCTTTAGATTGGAGGCTCATCAGCACACCCTTTATAAATAGACAATTCTTAATTTTATCAAAGCAAAGATACAGTAATAAAAACTTCGAAAGTTATTTGAACCGTAAAGCTTGTTTCCGGCATGGATGGCAGAAACTCGTTGTAACGTGTTCAAGAATACACAAAAAGAGAGACATACTACTGCCATCTCTGATCCAAAAGCAGCACACAACTTTTTCTTCTCTCTTTTTTTGGGGGGGGGAGGTAAGTATGCATCAGTGACAATTGACACGAGCCGTACTTCACGCTTACATTTACATTTCAACCGCTCAGCACACATGTTTTAGTCATCAATCACAGTGCAAGATTAACATATGTCCTTGTTTTTAGTGACCAAATTGTGGAGGTGCGTTTCTCATGGTTTCTTTGAACTGCTGTGTATCCTGAAAGTAGAGAGAGGAGGCCCTCTCACATGTGTACCATTTCTAGCACTTCTATTTGGTTAATAGATGCGTTGTTCCGCCTGATCACCCTCTGTGGGTTGGCAGGAGTGGGGTCAGGTAGGGGTTGAGGGAACTGTGGGATGTGAAGAGACACCGCATGCCTTCATTTCCTTGGGGAATCGTGCCTGCTCAGTCACTCTTCAGCTCGTCTTTGCAAACACTATGACGAGTTGGCGAGTTGCTGGCAAACCTAGTGTAGGGGACAGCCACTGGGAAAGAGGAAACGCAGATTATGTGATGCATCGCATTGGTTTACAGTGATCACCTACAAATCTTTTTGTAAAGAAATACAACAGAAGGGACTTTCCAGTGTTTTTATTCTTTGAGATGACCATTAACTAGGCTCAAAGCCAATTACTCAGCGTTGCAGTATTGAAGCTTTACAACCTAGTTCTCTGCTGGGGTTAACTTTATAGCAGGTGTTTTTCACTAAGCAGGTCGGAGAACCTCGTAATGCCTGGGTAAAGGACCGGAATAATTAAGCGATGCATAAGTTGTCTGACGTTGAGGTGTAATTTGATATCTGTATTGGATATGTAAGTAGTGTGATAAAATGTCAACCATTAAATAAGCATATTTAAACCGTTTCGTAAATCGGTGATTACTGCTAGTGTTTCAGTACAAAACGTCAAAGTCTTTGATAAACGAAGTGCGAACATGTCCATCAAGTCGGATTTCTTCACACAATGTCAAAATCCTAATTCCCTCAGAGACGTTACTTGCTATGTGCACTGTATGTTTACATTGACAAGTTTAACACTGAGGTACCATTTGTGAGAGAGAGAGAGATAGAGAGAGAGAGAGAGAGAGAGAGATAGAGAGAGAGATAGAGAGAGAGAGATAGAGAGAGAGAGAGAGAGAGAGAGAGAGAGGGGGGACGAGAGAGAGAGAGAAAGAAAGAGAGAGAGAGAGAGAGAGAGAGAGAGAGAGATGAACTGAATTGGTTTGTTGATGCTTTCAGCCCGTTGCACATCCATTAAATGGAAAATGATCCAGTTTAGGAAATTACTATTGTTGTACATTATTTAAACATACAACAACCCATGCGTTTCCAATGCCACGTGTCAGGAGGCCTTGCGCTGATTCCATATAACATGTCGCACTGGCAAGTCCCGAAAACAGTGTACTGTCAAGTGTCCGCCCAAAAGAAACATGTACTATTATTTATTGTCCCGCGGACACTCCCTCATTCAGCCAATCAGATGGGTTCCTGCTTATGTTGTAGCCGTGACATGATTCCAGGCAGATGTCTTCATCGCGGCCTAGCCTTGCTCCATTCCAATTCTCTTTGGCTTCTGCTACTTCATCTGTCAGATGTAGGATGTCCTGACGCTTAAAATGACAATTTAATGTACAGTGTTAAATCACTGTATATTTATTACGCGTGCAGTGCATTGCGAAATAGTTGCTGTCGTCACAAGATGCGCAGCTGCCTTGATCGAATTCGATGAAATTCAAACCCCACCTTGTTGCACGACTAGATACAAGATACAAGATACAAGATACAAGATACATTATTGTCCTCATTGTTACAAGGAAATGTGTTTTGTCGGTGGCAAAAACACAATACATACATACAAAAACAGAAACGTACAAGCGGTTCAACATTATATAACTCAATCACAGCGCTCAAGTTATGGAGTCCACACAGTAATCATAGGTCATAAAATAAGATAGCATGCTATTGCATCATAATTCATTACTCTATCAAATGTAATAACACCATGTTACTTCAAGTAAATATACATACTGAACACGCGCATCAGATATAGTAAACAGAAAGACACAATAACTTTACTTACTTGACTTAATCCTCTTCGCTCCGGTCGGAGCATAGGGCCTTCACTGCAAGTCTCCACCTCTGTCTGTCTTGGGCTGCCCTCTTCGCCTCTCCCCAGGTCATCCGGACTGTCCTCAGCTCTGCTTGTAGGGGTCTTTTCCAGGTCAGTGCTGGTCTACAACGCTTCCGTTTACCCTTGGGGTTCCAGTCCAAGGCGTGGCGTGGAATGCTGGCATCGTTTCTGCGCAGGGTGTGCTCGATCCACTTCCATTTCCTTCTTTGGATGGCGTTGACGATCGGTTCCTGCCTGGTACGTTGCCAGAGTTCATTGTTGGAGATTCTTTCTGGTCATCTGATACAATGGATCTGGCGGAGGCAGGTGCTGATGAAGACTTGTAGCTTGTGGCCGATGATCTTGGTACGTCTCCAGGTTTCAGACCCGTAGAGCACCACAGATTTAACGTTTGTGTTGAAGATCTCCAGCTTGGTGTGACGGCTGAGGCTCACGTTTCTCCACACTGGCTCCAGGGTGACGAAGGCGTGTCGTGCTTTGCCTATCCTGGCTCTCACGTCTTCATCTGTCCCTCCAGTCTTGCTGACCACGCTGCCCAGGTACGTGAAGCGGTCGACGTCCTATATGGCTTGACCATCAATGGTGACGGGAGCATCCCTGGAGGCGTTCACTTGGAGGCTCTTCGTCGAGGGGACGTTGATCTCCAGTCCTGTTGTCTTGGCAATATCGTGCAGCCTCTCTGTCTTTGCTTGCATGTGCCCATGGGTGTGTGACAGGAGGCCGATGTCGTCTGCGAAGTCCAAGTCTTCCAGCTTGCCAGTGAGTGTCCACTGAATGCCCCGTGGTTGGTCCGTAACAGTCTTCATCACCCAGTCGATCACCAGGGAGAAGATTAAAGGAGAAAGGAGACATCCTTGTCTCACTCCGGTGTTGACGTCAAATGGCTGCGACAGGTCAGTGTTGTGCACAACTCTGCAGCTGGTGCCTTCATAGAGGTTCTGGATTACGCTGACGATCTTCTGAGGGATGCCATAGTGTCTGAGGATTCTCCAGATGGTTGCCCTGTCCACCATGTCAAAGGCTTTCTTGAAGTCCACAAAATTGAAATAGAGTGGTGACTGCCATTCCAGCGACTGTTCAATGATGATCCTGAGGGTCGCTATCTGGTCAGTGCAGGAACGCCCAGCTCGGAATCCTGCTTGCTCTTCCCTCAGTCTGGTGTCGACGGCCTCCTTGATTCTCTCGAGGATCACCCTGGTGAAGACTTTTGCCGGGAGTGACAGGAGCTGAATTCCTCTCCAGTTCTGGCAGTTGCTGGGGTCTCCTTTCTTCGGGATGTTGACAATGTGTCCGGTCTTCCATTCTTCCGGCACTTCCTCCCTCTCCCAGACTTCCTGCAGCAGGCCGATCATGATGTCCGCTGTGGCTCCAGGATCTGCCTTCAGGGCATCAGGTGGGATGTGGTCTGGTCCTGGTGCCTTCCCACTCGTTATCTTCTTGATGGCGCTGACCACTTCTGCTCTGGAGATTGGGTCCAGACTGACATCAAGGTCCTCTCCTTCCTCAACCATGGGAGGGTTTCCAACAGATGTGCCGTTGAGGAGGCTGGCAAAGTGCTCCTTCCACCGATCCAGTTGGTCTGCTGCCTTGCTGAGAACGTTTCCATCGCTTCCACTTACCGGTCTGTTGGTGTTCGTCTTCCTCCTAGAGAGCTGTCGAGTGATGTCATATAGGGTCTTCATGTCGTTCTTCTCCGCTGCCTCTTCTGCTTCAGTAGCAAGTCTATCCACCAGCTCCCTCTTGTCTCTCCTCGCACTCCTCTTCACTTCCTTGTTCCTCATGTTGTCCATCGAACCTCGCTAAGTCCCAGAATGTCTATCCCGTACTTCTCCGCTTCTCGCGCCACTTGCGCTGACTTCCCTGTCTCGTAGAGTGTTCTCACATTCCATAATCCAATCCTTGTCACGGTCTTGGGGAATAGAAGGTTCATCGGCGAGTCAACTCCCTCTCGGGTTTGGTTGGTCCGCTTCATACACTCTCCCCCGGGTCGTATCCCTTGATCATCTGAGGTTTCATTTGCAGTGTTGGTTTCTGTAGCAAGAAGCGTTTTTCCAGGGTGGGGTTGCTAGCCCCACGCCCAACCCTCCTCCTTTCGCAAACGGGCTTGGGACCGTCTATGGAAGACACAATAAGATAGGACGCATTTATCGCTACATCATAGGCGATTCAATTTATTAGAGAAACATTCTACATCGCAACAATTAATCACAGAAGGAACAAAAGACACAAGCACGCACATCAAACAAGTATGGTCACGCAATCACACATACCCTTCAAATATAACACATGTGCAAGCTCCCCCCCCCCTCCCATCATGTTCTTCATCATGCATCACAACACAATCACAGGAAAGACCAACAAGAGACAGGCATGCACATCAACAACCACACTCATACAGCATACATACACAATCATCAAATCATAACGCACGCACTCCCCGGACCCCCCCCCCCCCCCCCCCCGTCCACACACACACACACACACACTCTCTCATATGTTCATCATTGTTGGCACAGACTTAGTTCACACCATTCATAGTCCTTCCTGTCACAGTTCACAGCACTACAAGTCATCATAGTCCCAGTTCACATTACTCCAATCCTCCGTCATATAAGTCACATCAATCCTGGTCACATAGTCACAGCTCTCATCACTCATCCTCACAATCACAGTTCACATCACCCACTCTTCAGTCACAGTTCGCGTCACTCCTGATATAGAACGGAATTAATGACAGAACAAAGATGCGATTTCACGCTATAAGTTATTCTTCTCGTTTTGTTAGTGGGGCACTGATTATTCGGGGAGGTGTATATTTGAAAGGTATGCCACAATCAGTATGACCACAATGTTACGAGGAAAGTTTAAAATACATTCATTACCACAATCAATTTCGTGTGAGTACATGTGGACCAGTGGTATCGACTCCGACTACCATGTGGCAGTCCCAGGTTCCATTCCCAGTCGGTTGTTTTATTTGACCTTTTATTTTAAATTTCAAATGTTTTTATTTAGCTGTCCTTTCAACAAAGCTTTCCATGTGTGAGCAGGCCTTAACCTAGGAGCCAGTTTCGTGTTTATGTGAAGGGCCTTTCGTTTTTTATCTATCATTTCCCCTTAACTGTTTCAAACCAAGCCCATTTCCAGCCTAACCAATACCATATTGCTAATGCTCAGAGTTCATGTTGGCTACAGAAGCTGCCCTCTAGATGATATAACCGACTCTTCCCATTGGACACTCTGCAACATTACGAAACGGACTGACAGCGAAAATAAAGGGCGGTTGTGATGGCGGAATGCGGTAGGGTGAAGAAAGAGGGCAACATTTAGGACTGTCAGAAAGCTTCACACCAAAGGTTTTTCCCCTTCCCCTCCACCCCTCCCTCCTCTCACACCCCTCTCCAACACCCTAGCAGCAGTATCAGCAGCAGCAGCAGTAGTAACGACGACTTCATTAGTGGTAGTAAAGTCAATGGAGATAGTCTTGGTGGTAAAGCATTGTCAGAAAACATTTTCAAGAACTGCAAAATGATTGAGCTTACATATATTCTAACGGAGCTTAATTATGCAATATCTGCAGATTTGCCCAGTCTTCTTGCAACTTCATGGAAGACACGTCAGTCAGCTACCACGAGGATTTCGTGCACACTTTTCACGCCAGGTAGGCAGTTATCACAATCTATTTGCTGAATAGTACTTGCACCCATTCAGACTTGCTCTTATAATCCTTGCTCTCGTGACAGAGGCAGTTTCCATTCTTTATTGACATCAGTGAGATTGCAGAACGTTGTCTGTTCTGTTCCAGAATCGTGTAGTTGCTTCAGTTTGTAGAGGTACGTGCACACAATGATCGTACCGAAGTACAGCGGATATTTAATACCCAGTGCTAATTTTGATGTGTGTTGGTGACCCTCGTGCTATTCCTCAAGGAATATATGTCATACTTTACTTCTGTCTCTTTTTTGTGGATTGGGTGGGACTAGTGGTGAAAACCATTGCTCGCGCTCTTCATCGAGGCTGTGTTTGCCTTTGTCACTTCATATAATTATTGAGTCCTTTTGTGTCGTGATGTATGCGCCATCCACGGAAATACGGCTCTTACTCTCCCCCTCCCCCCTTCCTCCCCTCCCCCCTCCCCCCTCCCCCTCCCCCCTCCCCCCTCCTCCCCCCTCCCCCCTCCTCCCCCCCCTCTCCCCCCCTCCCCCCACTCCCCCCAAAAAGTATAATAAGTGCTCATGGGCGCCTCGAGGCAGTCAGTATAAGCAGAAACAAATGCTAGCTGACGCCAATCACAGGTAGTGAATATGCATTCATATTTTTGCCCTTAAACATGTAAAGTGCTTCATGTTTTATATGTTTTGTGTATTTGTAGGCAGGCTCCAATCAGTGAAGGACTTCTAATCAGCAACGATATTTCTGCATCAGCTGTATATGCCCAGCCATTGCTAGCTTGCACAACAAATCTTCCCACAATGTCGTTCCGATTTTTCCGTCCCTGGGAAGACACTGACGTGGTAAACACAGGCCAGACACCAGCTCCACCTCCTGGAGCTTCAGCTGAACCTGATGAGACGAACTCTTCACCGCACACGTACTCGGGTCCAAGTCCTCAATCAGACCACCGTTATTTGCCCTCAGACGATGAAAACATAATACCCCAGATAGACTCAGGTTCACATGGAGCTTTTCCTGAAGAGACAGGGGCAGTCAGAGCCACGGAGAAGGACGTCAGTAGCCAGAACACAAAGGCGTCTTTGAACACAACATATTCCATGGTGAATCCTCTGTCTGTCCAGGTACGTCATAAGTGTACTAATGCAATGCATTTTTGTGAAGGAAAAGGACTGAAATATGTTATCATTGTTGAGTTTTTCGATTGTTAGCATGTGATATAGTGTTGGGTATTTTGCAGCACAGACACGTGAGTCAATTGTTACACTGTCAGCCCCGACAAATCCATTTGTCTACATGCAAACGCGTCTGCATACGACTCTTTCTCTCTCTCTCTCTCTCTCTCTCTCTCTCTCTCTCTCTCTCTCTCTCTCTCTCTCTCTCTCTCTCTCTCTCTCTCTCTCTCTCCTTCTCTCTCTCCCTGTGCAGGTAAAATAGTCGTCATAATCAGGTAGATTTATTTACTGCGTGCAATCTCTGCATCGACGTTCCTTTCATGCTACAGAAATTGTGCTCAGTCAGAGGTGTTTAAAATGTAATATTTTATTACATCTCGAATACAACAGCATACTTGAAAATACCGACTACTGCAAAATACCTGGTTTATGAAACGCTTTCCGATCAATGGACAATGATACGATTCGAAGTACGTTCCACTACATCACAATATCAAAGTCACGTAAATATCTCTTCTCGTGCAATGCGGATAGCGAGCCAACAAATTAGGTGTTAGCATTCCTTTTTCAGATAAAACGAGAAAGAGAGCGAAATAAGCCTTTCAAACACAACGGGTTCTGAACATATTTTTACTGATGTTCTGTTTTTGAAAAAATATATTTGCAATTTTCCTTTAAAAAGGAGTTCTTCACACCTGGCACACGCTGAAGCTGCTGACAATCCTCACATCCAGAGGTTTACTTACAAACGAACAGTTTTCTTTTTAAAATATTTCTTAGCTTGACCTCCACAGTGTTGTTGTCATTGTATTTAAGGAGCAGTAACATGGTCACATGTCAGGAATGACACTGTAGCAAGCTGTGTGTGCATGCCGGTTATTTGTCATCTAATGGAAACGGCGTAAAACCATTTCAAAACCACCAGTTAATTTGCCACGGTGGTTCAAAATTGTAGTTTCATTTTAAATTAATGCTTTGCAGTGTTAAAGAAAGATAATTATATGTGTGTTAAGTCAATATTTTGTCTTTCAGGATTCATCACTTTCTACAGTCGAGGCATGTAATCTAGCATGCACATCTGAGTCTACGGACGATACTTATAACCAAGCTGTGGACTGTGACTATGAGCGCAAAAAGACGCCAGATCAAAGTTTGCCTGACTGCAACACTGTTTGGAAAAGTTCAAACTGCAAAGATCAGGGTAGTTCTGAGACACAAACGGCTTGTTCGACCATTACTTCAAAAGAAGGTACTTTTCTTACCTTCCAGAACAGTCTGATTCCAAAAGTCACATTTACTGTTGAATGTACCACTTCATGTGACACT
>JAWQFJ010017591.1:0-20000 GCA_034096865.1 Theodoxus fluviatilis
TAAATATGCATCATTCACTCATATACCCTCATCTGAGAAAAGTTGTGGTCATGTTTGTCCAGTAGTTGACCAATGGTCTGTCATCAAATGTTACTACCCTTAGCCCTACAACTTGGGTCAAAATGACCCGAAAGGAAAATACAGTATATCACTTCTTTTCCTTCATTGCAGATAGGGATCACACCAAGTTTATATTTTTGAGTTATCTCACTTGAATATTTAGAGTGATTTCCCTTGAGCAAACAGATTAGCCTCCCTTGCATGAGTTCCCTTCCTGTTCACAGAGAGCATGTTTGCCTGCATTTAGTTGTCTCTCCAAGATGGATCGCAATGTATTTCAAGCTTTAGCATTTGATCTTGGTGCTTCTGGTAGTGGTGATCCTTCTCAGCTTGAATCTGAGCCAGAAGTCGAAGATGGCTTTGAAAGTGAGGGTGAGGAATTCAACTACACTTTTCCTCCGGATGAGGACTTGCCTGAAGAAGACCCGGGTTCTGACGAAGAATACATTCTCACTGAATTGGGACCTGTACTTCAAAGAATTGGTAAGCACTACGTTTACTTTCAAAATTGGGTCTAAATTGATTTATTTATGTGGTTTGAGTGGTTAGCAAGTCTGCCACTGATTCCTGATGCCTGGCTTCCTCTTTATGCTATGTACAGTTTTGATGGCTTGTCAAGATGGTTTGAACACTTGAAACTGGCATTCAACAAGGTAAAGTAGTATATCCTATGCAAATTATTTTCAGAGTAATCAACAGTGTGTAATGGGCCTCACTATGCCAGTGAGTAAGAGTAAAGTGCTTTTGTAGTCTATTTTGTTCTTTCAGGGTCTACATTTAGCTGTCATGGATTATGGTGTTGATAATGTCTTGCAATTTATCAAAACTAATTCAACGCTTTTATCCCTATATCATACTTTAGCATCTTTCTTGGTTCATTTCAGACCCAGATAAGCCCAGTGCAACCAATGAAGCCGCAATGGGGGACATGACGACAGATGGTGCACATGAGCAGCAGTTACAGGTTGACAGTTCAGACAGAGGTAAGGTGTTCAAGTCAAAGAATGGCACTGAATGGTCATCTACTCCTGATACAAGGAAGCAAAAGACCCCAAGCAAAAACATTTTCAAGCCAGAAAGAACCAAGATAAAAAATGTTCAGTCTGCTGTTGATCCAGTCTCTACATTCAACCTGTTCCTGCCTACAAGTATACTCACAGATATTGTGAAATACACTAACCTTGAGGGTGAAAGGGTTGATAAAGACAAGTGGAAACCAACAGATGCCATCGAGATCCGAGCTCTTATTGGTGCCTACATCCATCTTGGAGCGATGAACCAGAACATTTTCCCTTCGGAATTGCTTTGGGATGTCAAGAACGGCAACCAGTTGATTCGATGTACATTCACACGAAACAGATTTCTCAAGCTTGGAAACATGTTGCGCTTTGATGACAAGGAATCAAGAACGGAAAGAAGGCAGAGGGATGTGTTTGCACCAATTCGAGATGTTTGGGAGAAGTTTCTCAGCACCCTGAAAAAGCACTACAACGCTGGACCATTTCTCACCGTGGATGAGCAACTTGTTCCCTGGAGAGGCAGATGCTCCTTCCTGCAGTATCTGCCATCAAAACCTGACAAGTATGGTTTGAAAGTGTTCTGGTGTGCCGATGCAGAAACTATGTATCCCCTCACTGCAAAGCCATATCTCGGAAAAATTGCCCGCACTCCTCAGGTCAATCTTGGAAGAAACACTGCACTGGAACTGGTCCAACCCTTCTTCGGGAGTGGTAGAAATCTGACCTGTGACAATTTTTTCACAGACATGGAACTCTTGAAGCAGCTCACTTCTGCCAAAATGACAGTTGTTGGAACGCTTCGAAGGAACAAAACCTTCATACCACCAGAATTTCAGGATCCGAAAGGAACAGAAAAGGGGACACCCAAGTTTGCGTACCAAAAAGACTGCATGCTGGTCAGCTACAAGTCGGGTGCAAAGAAGAATGTTATACTTCTATCATCCATGCACAGGGATGGGAGCATGATAACAAAGAAAGTGGACAAAGCTGTGCCTGAAGTTGTGGACTTCTACAACTCGACTAAAGGTGGAGTCGACTGTCTCGACCTGATGGCCCACTCCATGACTACCAAACGCCAGACCAAAAGATGGCCAATGGTCATCTTCTTCGACATTCTCGACATGGCATCCGTGGCAGCTAACGTCATCTTCAAGAACAAATTTCCAGAGCACAAACTTTCCAAACCAGACAACAGGAGAATGTTTCAACTGGATGCTGCCATGTCTCTTGTACTTCCACAGATACAGAGAAGAAGGTTGAGCAAGAACTTGCCCAGGCAGCTGATGTCATCTATGGACTTGGTTTTGGGCACCTCAGAACCAGGACCAACATTACAGCAAAACACACCAACTATACCAGTCTCTGCTTCCAAGAGAAAGAGATGTGCCAAATGTCCATCAAAGGCTGACAGGAAGACACCTGTGGTATGCTGCAAATGCAATCTTCCAATTTGCAAAGATCACACAGCATATCATTGCTTTGCTTGTGCTGGACAGTAGATTGATTTCCTTCTGAGAAAAGTTCTCTTCATGTCATTGTTTTGATTTCCTTCTGAAAGGAATGCTGTTCATATATTTGTTCACCCTTGTTAGTTCATGATTACTCTTTATTGAAATACTATAATTTTCAAGCAATTAAAGTTTGGGGGAAAAGGAAAAACCTGTCATTATTGTTATTACTATTGTTTTTTTTATTGTTGGTGTTTTTATGGCTCTGTTGTTGTTGTTGTTGTAGAATATGTTTAATCAGTTCATGTTCACTTTGTAGGGAAAGGATGAGGGAGGATTTATTCTATGCAGACGTCATCGGGTCATATTGACCCACTTTGTAGGCGAATACAGAACACAAGCCAAGTAGGGATAGGGTTAAATGCCACTTCCCACTTCTTATTTCCCAAAGTAGCAGATATCTCTCACGCTCTCTCCCCACCTCTTCTTCTTTTGCTCTCTCTCCATCTCCCCCCACTCCTCCCTCCTCTCCCAAACCCACCCCTCTCTGCACGGGTGGCGGTGGCAATGGCGAATCAATCACACCAAAGTAATTCCACGTCACCTGCGATAAGGGCGAGAGTAGGTTTCCGCGTCGGATAGCGCCAGGATGGGATCCAGTCTTGCCACGAGTAGACTCGGGCAGTCTGATAAGTCCAGCCCTATCTGCCCACGCCATGCCAGCTAACCCCCACCCTTGGGGAAGGAGAGGGACGGGGGTGGGGTGAGGGGTGGAGCTCAGTGGGGAGGTAGAGAGAAGCAGTGGGAGAGAATAATAACCGCTGGGAGAGAATAATAACCGCTGGGAGAGAATAATAACCGGCGGAAGGCCCTGAGAGTTCAATGCAGGTTAAATCATGCTGTAGCCTACATTCGCCGACATTTTGCTCAGTGCGACAGTATCCATAATCCCCCCAAGGCAGCACATGTAATCCTTATTAGTCCGATACGTCCAAGCCAAAAAAAATCTTCGTAAGTCTGAAAGCGCCAACGAAAGGTTACTACAATTTTCACTGTGCAGAAATCAAATCTGCGTCGATTTGAACCTAGGCCCCAAACGACTCGGTGTATTACTGGTAGTGCTTACATCAGAAAATAATGGAGGTGTGCGTGTTGTCGATGCTGTAATGAAGTGCAGCCCCTTCACACACACACACGCACGCACACACACACACACGCGCGCGCGCGCGCGGCCACTCCACCACAATTCCACTCCCAAAGAACAATTCTCTGCAATGTTAACGTGACCATTGGCTTTGAATTAATAATTTATCCCCGCGCTGTAAGTTGTAGATGATAACTGTGTGACATTGTGCTAAGTCCCTTTCCGATGACAAATGTTCATGAGCGGTTTTCGTTGTCACCTCACATACGTTAGAAATACGAAGGAAGATTGAAGTAATGTTCAAGATGACAAGGGAAAGTTTTCTTTACGTAATGTTTGAGATGTTCCCCCTGCAGTCCACTGGATGTCCTTTTAACACAGAGACTCATGACTCACAGTGAAGCATGGCAGACACTGGGGGGGGGGGGGGGGGGGGGGGGGGGGGGCGGCACGGTGAGAAAGGGGAGGCAATCCTTGACTAAGAGTGTGGATGTCCTAAAATCCCGTGCCACATCACAGCTATTAATTCAGATGTTCGCGAAAGTGACACTCCTGTGGAGTCGTGGCAGAGATCGGCAGAGCACGCCTATCAGCAAACTTCCCACAGCTGGGAAGGAACACAAAAAAATCGTGCAGAAACGCGTGTTAAGAATCGACGCTCGTCAAACGGTAGCAAATAACCTCGCAGCAACTCCAACAAGTCGACCATCAGCTAGCTGTTGTGCGGCCACATACCGAGCAACGCGTGTATAAAATAGATCGGGTTTCCCTATCCCTGGGCGGGATTCTTGTGTGTGGGTTAGGTCGGCGATTAGATAGCGCCGATTTCGCCTTCAAGACACTCATAAAAGAGCCAGGCATATACACAGGCCGTCATTTTTCAATTATTTTTATGGGCTGTATATACACTGTCAGGGTTATCAGCTCCTGGGCCAGACGTCGTTGACACCTGCCTTGCCTCCGCTATCTGAAGGGCAGTGCGTCCAGGCGGAAGAAAAGTTTCAGCACCCGCGCACGCATGCATGCTAACGCGTTACTACAGGAAGCACCGGCTCACTACAGCCCATGCATTTGCCTAGAAAGTAGAGTCAAAGGGGAGCTGGAGAACAGCTGCAGAGGCGGATCAATTTTGGGACCATGGCTGCAGTTTGCTGACATTCGCGGGAAGAAGGACTGTGATATGTTTCCATCTATGGAGTCCAGTAGCAATACCAAAGAGAGGATAACGGAAGTGTCCGGTGATGGGGGTGTGGCTGTCCAGTGACAGAAGTGTCCAGTGACAGATGTGTCCAGTGACCGAAGTGTCCAGTGAATGAAACGTCCAGTGAATGAAACGTCCAGTGACAGAAGTGTCCAGTGACAGGTGTGTCCAGCGAACGAAGTGTCCAGTGACAGAGGTGTCAAGTGACAGAAGTGTCCAGCGAACGAAGTGTCCAGTGACAGAAGTGTCCAGTGACAGAAGTGTCCAGTGACAGAAGTGTCCAGTGACTGAAGTGTCCAGTGACAGAAGTGTCCAGTGACAGGTGTGTCCAGCGAACGAAGTGTCCAGTGACAGAAGTGTCCAGTGACAGAAGTGTCAAGTGACAGAAGTGTCCAGTGAACGAAGTGTCCACTGAATGAAACGTCCAGTGACAGAAGTGTCCAGTGACAGAAGTGTCCAGTGAATGAAATGTCCAGTGACAGAAGTGTCCAGTGACTGAAGTGTCCAGTGACAGGTGGGTCCAGTGAGAGGTGTGTTCAGTGACAGAAGTGTTCAGTGACAGTAGTGTCCAGTGACAGTAGTGTCCAGTGACAGTAGTGTCCAGTGACAGGTGTGTCCAGTGTCAGTAGTGTTCAGTGACAGAAGTGTCCAGTGACAGGTGTGTCCAGTGACAGGTGTGTCCAGTGAAAGAAGTGTCCAGTGACCGAAGTGTCCAGTCCAGTGACAGAAGTGTCTAGTGACAGAAGTGTCCAGTGACAGAAGTGTCCAGTGACAGAAGTGTCCAGTGACAGAAGTGTCCAGTGACAGAAGTGTCCAGTGACAGAAGTGTCCAGTGACAAGTGTCCAGTCCAGTGACAGAAGTGTCCAGTGACAGAAGTGTCCAGTGACAGGTGTGTCCAGTGACAGAAGTGTCCAGTGACAGAAGAGTCCAGTGACAGAAGAGTCCAGTGACAGGTGTGTGCAGTGACAGTAGTGTCCAGTGACAGAAGAGTCCAGTAACAGAAGAGTCCAGTGACAGGTGGGTCCAGTGACAGTAGTGTCCAGTGACAGAAGTGTCCAGTGACAGAAGTGTCCAGTGACATTAGTGTCCAGTGACAGAAGTGTCCAGTGACAGAAGTGTCCAGTGACAGAAGTGTCCAGTGACAGGTGTGTCCAGTGACAGAAGTGTCCAGTGACAGAAGTGTCCAGTGAAAGGTGTGTCCAGTGACAGAAGTGTCCAGTGACAGGTGTGTCCAGTGACAGTAGTGTCCAGTGACAGAAGTGTCCAGTGACAGTAGTGTCCAGTGACAGAAGTGTCCAGTGACAGAAGTGTCCAGTGACAGAAGTGTCCAGTGACAGAAGTGTCCAGTGACAGGTGTGTCCAGTGACAGAAGTGTCCAGTGACAGAAGTGTCCAGTGACAGAAGTGTCCAGTCCAGTGACAGGTGTGTCCAGTGACAGTAGTGTCCAGTGACAGAAGTGTCCAGTGACAAAAGTGTCCAGTGACAGGTGTGTCCAGTGACAGTAGTGTCCAGTGACAGGTGTGTCCAGTGACAGTAGTGTCCAGTGACAGAAGAGTCCAGTGACAGAAGAGTCCAGTGACGGGGCTGTCCGAGTGACGAGAGGCAGCCACTCCTGCATGGATTACACGCACTGTCGCTCTGGCGTTGCTGTCCACGCCTGTTGTCCTGTTTCTCCCACAAGTTTTACTCCAGTGCTTAACACAGTGATACCAGAAGTTCGGGGTAAAGTACACTTGAACTCGGGTCTGACCTTCAACATGGATACATTAAGCCTTGATGGCCCTGTGGGCAAGGGGTGCCAGCTGATGAGGGGGAGCATGGAGCAGTCCGGCAATACGACACGCTCTGTTGTACTGGACTACATACAGTATACACTGTGAGAGCGTCTGTACAATACATACAGATCTCACACAAGTTCAAGAGAGAATGAAATGAGGCTTTGTTTTGAATACCGTTCTTGTGCATTGCACCACGACAACAGGCAGAATCAAGCGCCTCATGAATAAGGCTGAAATGGTCGAAGTCGGTGGTTATTCTGACCTTTGACCACACTCTCCACTCCGCCTGACTGACTTTGCACGATCGGGGAGTTATGCTAAGATCTGGCCGCGTTAATGTATCTGCGTTTTGTGACAAACGTCTTGCTCGGCGGTACTGTACTCCATGCACCTTAACGGTCCACGTGATTCGGGTGTAATCTTAAGCTAAATGACGTTTATTGGCAGTTTTACACCCCGAATCACGCGGAGCACAAAATTTGCGCAGTTGAGTGCAAGCTGAGTGCGAAATCTGGGTCACGTGGCGGCGTCTATTTTCCAGGCTCGTGATTGGCTGACTCAAAGCCCTTTCATTCTGCCTATTTTCACCCTCTTGTGCTCAGCAAGAAATTATTTCATTGCTCTGTGTAGCATGAACCAACCATCTAAAAAATTAATTTCAAGCACTTTTTTCTTATCAGTCAGATACTATGTCACCCAAATGACACCAAATCACTTTGGTTTAACACTTAAAAGCATTTATAGATTTTATATGAATTTTCAAAAATATAGGTCAAATGAAGGTCAAATCGTAAAAAAAGTGGACCCAGTCAATTAAAAAACAGTTTTTGCCCTAGAGCTTCAAAACTTGCACTAAACATTGATCATGTACCCCCAAATCTAGGAAATAAGTTTCATGAAGATATCCATGATGTGGGGTGTGTAATTAATTTTTTTGTTATATCTATAATGGGTTTTTCAAGAAAAACCGGCAGCCTACATTATGTATACTCACAGGCAAAAGAAACGCAATCAAAACAGAAGGGTTTGAGGCATGTGAATTATTAAGGCCAATTTCATGTAACAAACAGTAGCACAAATCAAAACGAATTCATTCGATACATTGGTTAACATTACAGTTTAGAACATCGAAAAGAATGAGTCAGTACCGTGAACCAATTTCAGTCAAATGCACTTGGAAAGTCAATAGTGTGTTGAACCACCATGGGCATTAATCACCTCCCTGCATCTCCGGTGCATGGAGCTTACCAGGTTGTTGGTCTGCCTTTGGGGTACCTGGGGCCACACTCTGGCAACGGCTGCACGCAAGTCCGCCTGTGTACGAGGTCTGGGCACGAGGGCATTTATCCTTCTCTGGAGAGCGTCCCAAAAGTGTTCTATTGGGTTTAAGTCAGGTGATCTGGCGGGATGAGGCAGAAGGTTGATGTTGTTCTGACACAGGAATGCCTGGGTAACACGTGCTGTGTGATGTCGGGCATTATCCTGCTGGAACAGGAAGTTTTGGTGCCTCTGAAAAAATGGCACCACATGAGGCTGGAGAACCTGGGCGATGTACCGGGCAGCATTGACGCCATTTCCACGACCATGACCCACATTCTGAAAGAGTATATGGCCAACTCGCTGATTCAGACCAATGGCACCCCACACCATGATGCTTGCACCTCCCCATTGGTCGTGATGATCAATGTTGGCATCAGCAAAGCGTTCTCTGGGTCTTGTCCAGATCTTGACACGGCCATGGACGTTGTCCACGCAAAACCACTTCTTATCTGTGAAAAGGACCCTCCTCCAGTTCCGAAGACGCCAGTTGATGTGATTCTGAGCCCAGGCCAGATGGTTGCGGCGATGCTGAAGAGTGAGGGGAGGACGCCATGCTGGAATGCGGTTCTCCAGGTTTGCAGCAGTCAGTCTTCTGCGTACTGTTCTTTCACTTATTGGCCTCCCGTGCACACCAGGAGTGTTTCTGGCTGAATTGGCGGCAGTTTCATGCGGGTCACAATGGTGCCGGCGGCTCAATAGGCGATCTTGAGCTGCTGCTGTAACCCTTGGTGTGACGCTCCTGGGTAGGTCACGTGTGGTGTTGGTGGCAAGGAAACGGTGCCAAAGACGATGAATTGTTGTGACATGCACACCTAATGCAGTTGCAACCTGCAGCGACGTCTCACCAGCATCAAGACGCCCGATGGCTTGTTGACGATGTTCTTCTGACACCCTCGGCATTGCTACTGTGCAGAAAAAGCGCTAGCGCTGGGGTGTTTGTGAGAATCTAATGGCCAGACTGAGTGCACTGAACAGTATGCGCAGCATATCCAGCTTCTGCATGTGCAGTGTGTGCTCCCCACGGAGGTCACTGGCCCTTGAGAAGATCCCCTATGTTCACCGCCTAGGCCACCACTAGCACATTATTGAACATGCTGGCAAGCAAGAGAAGCACGTGCTGAATATGCTGATAACATGTTCTTATTGTATTCAAGGTCAGCCAGCGTGTCGTGGACAAATGAATTTATTGCGTTACTTTTGCCTGTGGTTTTAGATCAACAAATAAAATTCTGCAAATTGCCATTTTTCTCCCTCACCTAAGAAAAATGTCCACATTGTTGTTTTGAACAGGCACAATGATAACTTTGCTGTTGAGTTGCATTCTAAGAGTGTTCTAGGAACACAGATTCACAAATGTCCAACATGCGATGGAACCAAAAAGAAACTAAATTTCAGTAAACTGTTCAACAAATGCACTTTCGCTTATTTATTTTGGTTCATAACACATCCAAAATAAATTCTATAGCCAAGAACAATCCACAGACTTGAAAGGAATACTTATGAACAAAATCTTCCAATTAATATTATATTACACGCAAGAATACTTAAGTTAATGAATTTCTTATCATGAAAGCAAGGCAAATCAAGTCAGCATCTTCATAACTGGCAAGTAAGTGGCTCACACGATACAGTTGCTCCATACATCAAAGAAGACAATTAGTTCTTTGCACAAACTTTCTATAAATGCCTTAGCTTAATGCTATGAGAATTGGTGATTTTTAACTTCAAGTTATTCAGGGCTTTGAAATATCACATGTGTACACCGGGACACACACATGCCCTCTGCATGACTGGTGGTGCAGATAATCACTGACTGATCATTTTTAAAATTTCCATTACCCTGATCATGAATCAAAGATTGAGGAAATTGCTGTGACCTATGCAATCCAGAGAGGAAAATAATACAGACCAGAATTTACCCAAGTACATTAATGGCATTAATTAAATGAAACATCAGTGCTTTCACCTTTTTTTCAAACTTCAACAACTTAAAAAACAATCATTTATATTCAATAGCAGGGCATGATCTGCCCATGTTTACAAAGCTTACAGTTAGTCTTAACTCAGTAGTCCATGACATTGCAGTTTCTGCACGCGACGTTCAAATGCATAAAATACGAACATAGAAACCTCTTTTCCAATAATAAAATGTGTTAAATCTGAAGTATTTACATATTTGAAATGTTTCACTAAACAGTTCTGCCTAATGACAGCATTAGCCCAGCGCGTGTAGGCGTGGCCGAACGAACAAGGTCACTCCGAACTCACTCACTCGAGACCATTCAACATTGCTTACTAACCCATGACCAGCAATATATGAACTGCCATTGCAATTTGTATCTCTTTAATATATCAACACTATCAAATTAAAGAGAGAAATAGCTTTTGGAGCTTTGCAGGGGACTTCGCTCTGTTGTCGCAGCGCAGTTTAAAACATCAATATTGGCCGGAGACACGTTGTCGTCACTTCCTGAGTTATTTGTAGAAGCCACGTGCTTTCAGCCATGTTGATAGGAGGCGAGCGCTGTCTGCTAATCTGTGCTACGGGAGACGTGTAACCATGCCGACTTCTTGCCATGTGAAAAATTGTTTTAACAATCAACAAAAAGAAAAATTAAGAGGAGTCAAACGTTCCTACTACTTTATACCATCAGAGAAAACCAATCAAGGTCCGATTGTGCAAAGGGTGACCGAAGCATCCGGCGAGAATCAGCAGACATCTCCCACAAATCCTACTACGAAGAATCGATAGACTTCCAAAGACCTATAATTCTTTAACTCTTCCAACGTGTGCGCTGATGTTCCGAGTACAACAATTAAATATGTCCATGGCACTCGTTGGCGGAGTGTTCCTCAATTCTGGATCAAGTTGGTCCTTTGTCAGCTGGTATGGTAGGATG
Source organism: Theodoxus fluviatilis (assembly GCA_034096865.1). Classification (NCBI taxonomy): domain Eukaryota; kingdom Metazoa; phylum Mollusca; class Gastropoda; order Cycloneritida; family Neritidae; genus Theodoxus; species Theodoxus fluviatilis. The sequence goes on from JAWQFJ010017591.1 coordinate 10,872, forward strand.
GATGGATGGATGGAGTTTTAAGGCTTATTAGCCTTTGTGGGCTACGCAAGGCCACCGAGCACAAAAACCACTAGAATAGTTCCGAGTCAGCGCAAATCAAGTCACGATGTACCTAGTTATTCGCCTCTTACGAATCGCAAAGGGAGACGCGGTGGGTCAATTCTTACCTCCCCCCCCCCCCCTCCCCCCATTATAACCCACAGGGAGCGTCAGCTGGTATGGATCGAGCCCGCCGATCACCTCAATTTTGTTAAGGTAAAATTTACAGGCTTGCGAAAGTCAACGTAAGCATTTTCTTCCTCACTGACATAACCTTAGAAAGAAAAATGTATCAACTCTAATTATTTTAGATGTTGGTTTCTTGGCACAGCCAGCTTATCATGTTGGAGCAGATAAACAAATAAGAGAAAATGAAACGATCACTCGTGCCCTGAGTTTTGATGCGTGACCAGGACACTCCCCACAGTATGTTTTGTTTGCTTTGTAAGGTTTGAGCACTTGCTGAAGGTGTAAAAATGGTCAGTTAATATAATTGGTGAATTTAGTTGTCATGAAACTTTGTTTTGTGCTTTAATGCCATTTTCTTGTCATAATCTTACACGTTACATTACGCCGAATGCGGGCAAGTTGATCATGCGCTCATCGACTCGATGATCGTGAATTTTCTGTCCTCGCCTGACCAGGGAAATGAAATTCTCCATTCAAGCTAGAACTAAACAGTTATCTGCTGCCATTCATTCGAGCTTTACATGAAACATTACATCACACTAGCTCGATCGTCTGCTGGCATAATGGCTACGGTTCGATGGTGTTCGTCTGCTAGGTACGTACGGTGTGGTTTGTTAACTTATCTTCTGTGGGTTTTGTGCAGAAAGTATACGTTACAATAGTCTAGTATGACAATTTTTGACAAGTTTTTTAATCTAATTAAACTTTTTGCGTGCTTTAATGCCATCCTTTTGCCATGATCTGGCGATAATCACTCCTCAACACAGACCCGAAACATACCCCAACATATAGCACCTGAAGTTATGCAACCTACCATCACGGCTGTGCTGCTAATTACCATATGACCCCTGGTGAACTCTTCCCCGGCCATACAGATGGCCATGGGTAAAATTCGAAATTCTCCGTCAACACTCGGAAACGGCCAGGGTAGTCTAGTCAAAACTGTGTTTAAAGTAACTTAACGCACAAATTATGTTATGAAACTTACAACATCGATAAATTGAATAATAGGGATCTTAAAAATAGTTATTTTGGAGTGGTGCGACGCTTCTGTAGCATGAAACGAGTTTTCCTAACTTTTCCTTCATGATACTTTTCGGTAAATTGGAAGCTGGTCTGCTCCTCATTTTGGTGCACCCCTCGGGCTATGTCTCTTCTATCAGCATTGGTTGCATTTTAATTCATCCAACCAAATAACGAATAAGAACGAAGCTTTCACGCGTATTCAGACCCATTCAAATCGCATAATTTTGGGGACGCAATGGGAGATAATAATTTTTTGCAAGTAGGAGTTACGTCCCTTGTTGTTCATGCTACTCTGTGCAACACAATCTGAGCATGTTCTGAGAACTATGTTTCATAGGTCATCTCACAATGGACTTGGGTGTTTTTAGTTTCCATTACATTCACTGATGTGCAAAGTTCACGCACCGAGAGGATATTCAATATTACATGGGTGGTAATGAACTAAGATCATGAACTATACATTAACATGGCGTGATATTTACAGAGACATTTAGACGTCCGATTGATTTATACAAATATTAAGACGACGCACTGCAGATGTCCTCCAGTACTTGTGGGCAATGACGACCATCCAAGCAATGCGAAGTGGAAGGAGCTCAAGCTTCTGCAGCTCTTGCTGCTGGTGGGCTGGATGACTTCCCAAAGGCCTGTGCCATCAAATACGGTTACAACACCAGTCGTTAGCCTCACACTTCCGTCTCATAGGGTCGAACAGGGAGCACTATCCACGAAATCGACGATTCTCCTGCCTGGCAACTGCTGCATATTCTCCCGTTATGAGGCGGTCACAACAAAGAGGGTGCAGATGATGTAATACTTTGGAGAGCGTATCGTCATGACTTTCATAAGTGAGTTCATTCATACTCATCAATGATCTCCACAACTCGACGTTGTTGACTGTGGAAGACTCACAGGGTTTCTCCAGAAATCAAGAAAGATAGCGACTCCAGTGATTGCTTTGGGTTCTTCCTTGAGCAATCTTTTCCCTGCCTGATGCAGATGAAGCTTCTTTTCTGTCTCACTGACTCATCAGCTCAGAACAGCTGCTGCACGTGATGCACACACACATCAACGGGAGCAGTTATGAGTTTCCTCTGCCGTCAGGGTGGACATTGCAGCACTTCCTAAGGTCTTCAGGTTGTCCCCAAAGCCCTGGATTTCCTGTTTTCCTTCCACGAAAGCTCACACGGGTACAGCATCCACAGAAGGCCAATTTCGCATGCTCAGTTAGGTAAGAGACAGGTCGCTGGATTCCCCAAGACAAAACAAAAAAATTATCTCAAGGATTGCTAGGAGGTGTAGGAATCCTTGGTTTGATGACGTAGCAAACATTTCGGGCTGGGCTATGCCCAAAACTCACGAAGCGTTTGTTCCGTCATTAATTAAACCAGGGATTTCTACACCTCCTAGCAATCCTTGTCATCGTTTTTTTGTTCTGACGTGAGTTCAGGTTGGCTGCAAGTGCAACAGACACTGCAAACGTGAAGACGACGCAAGGTCGAATTTACGCACCAGGTTCTGGTTTTTCGCTCCTTGCATTTCTCCATCCCCGCTCCAGATGACACCATCTTCATTTGCACTGCATCAGCTGCAACTTAGGCGATGTTCCAGTCAGAATTACAAACACTGTGGACAACAGCAAATTGATCAAACGTTGGCCAAACAAAATATGTTGCCTGATGTCAAGACAGCTTGATTGGCCAGATCCTCTCTAGAGGCACGCAGAAAGGGAAAAGTCGGTCACATGACAACGGCAGAAGAATTGAGTAATTTTAATGCATGCTCTAACGACACTTACACTGCTACAAAGGGCGAATATTATAGACACTGCAGGTAAAGAGGCCAGAAGATCTGTTATGATTGCACGTAAGAAAACAAACTATGGACAGCTATGAACAATTACTATACACAGAGTTAGATTTATAAATCAGCTTGCAAGTCGTCCTGCTATATCTAACACTGACAGTAATGGACATAACCTTTTCCTTAATTATAAAAAAGTAACTTAAGCTATGCCAATCTGTTGTCAGGATTTCCAAAATGCGCCTCACTACACACAAAGAAGTCCTGGAGAAAACCGCCTCAGTAGGGCAGCACAGTGATGAGGGCCACATCCAGACACAAATCTGCTTCTTTTCCTGCAGACCCAGAGCTCCTCGGAACTTGCTTCTTTTCTCTCCGGTAAAGACCCAGTCTAGATTTGGAGAAGCGCATGCATGAACGTGGCGTCCTGAGTCAGTCCGACTGTCGACAAACTACTCCACGTCTTGGCAAAATGCACACGCACACACATACGCACGCACACACACACACACACACACGTACGTGTAATTCCTTGACGTTTCAAAAACTGCGAGTTACGAGTACTTTCGCACCATCACTTTGAAGGTCTACGCCTGGGTCAGGAAACGACGCGTCTAAATGCAGCAGTGGGACGGGCATCTTCCAACGCTCGAAGGACCCTACGTGGACACAGTTCCCTCCAGGCGTGGCAAGCCATGAGTCCCAACAGAATTGTTGTGTTGGTTGGTGCCACGTCCTCAACTGTCACACATGGCTCGGATGAAGAAGAGTAGTCGGTGTTTGGCTGCAGGACTGCAAGCTTGCATCCAGCAGTGCAGTACCTACCGTCATGCTCACAATGCCTGCTACTGCGTGGATGCACCCACACCTGGGACCAAGACAACTTTGAAGAAGTCCATCGCGTCCGTTTCGATCACGTGAACTCCCGTGGGCTGGGAGTACTTCTGGTCTTCACTGCCGACCCTGCCGTCCACCCCTGGATGGTCCCACCCGACACGACATGCGTCCAATCGCTATCCAGGAAAGGTCCGTTTTGGTAACAATGATCTAGATTTGATTCCCAAGTGCACAACGGAAATGTCACTATGGGACTCAGGATACTTTCCTCTTTAGATTTTCTCCAGTAACCATTTCCGCCCAATCCAAACCTCCACCAGACTCAGAAGAGATTTTCATCTGAGGGACGCAGTAGGTGTTATCCTGGTGGAATGCCCTACCTGTACATGTTTCAGTGACATGTACAGCTGTGCTGGAGTGCGAATCCACGATCTCTGTAACGTCTGTGTGTCCAAACGAGTCTCCTGATGCAAGCCGAACAGAGCGAAAGACTAAGGAAGCCTTGACTTGCTATGTTCCAACCACCACCAGTGCTTGGGCTAGTTTGTCAATGGAATTACAGAGCCTGCAAGGACTGCTATGCCATCAAGGATCATCTATTCATTCATCCATGTCTTTTACATTTGGTCTCAGACACATGATATCACACGACAAAGAGATTTTTGTGTAGTTTATTACAACTAAAGCAATGATCAATATAAACACTACACCACATCTATTTACTCAAACGTCAAAGGATAAAAAACCCTGTAAAGTTCAAACTCATACAGGGCAGAAAAATTTAAATCTAATGCAAGAGTTGTTTTTCATGCACGTTTTTGGCCAGGCTAATGAACATTACACTTAAACACATTCAACAGTGTGATAAATCTTTACAAAACAGAAACCACCAGCATCCATTTGATGCATGTGAACTACCAGAGGTCAAAGCATGTTCATTTTCAGTCCTTCCTTGGACCCATTCCATCTGTTTCCAATGCAAGCTCAAAATGGCACACCAGCATAGAGGCATGTGGAGTTGCTACAGAGTACTGAAGATGGATGCAGTTTGGCAGCGAGGTGGAAATAACGTGCCTGTTCAAAAAAAGCACAAGTGAACATCCCCAAAGCAAAGGAAATTTTTAAGAATCGCTAAACAAACATATCCCCAACTACAATCATTTTGTGTCGAGAGACAGTAAGTGTACGTGCCTGTATTTGTATGTGCGAGTGTTTGGGTGTTCATGACTGTATGCAAGAATGTGCATGTATGCGCACGTATAAGTGCAAGCATGTGTATGTTTATGTTTAAGTAGCTGTGTGTTCATGCACATATTTTAAAAACCATTTTTACCTTACTTTTTCATGTCTGCAGTTTTTACATGCATGACTGCACTCTGCCTATCTGCGAATTTTATTACTGGAGGATGGGGGTGGGTGGTGGGGTGAGGTTGAAGTGGGATGGGGTGAAGAGCAGGGAGGACATGGATACAGAATTGTGAAAAATAGTTAAAGACAAAAAGCAAACTTTTTCTTCCCCTCTTTCCAACCATTTCCCAAATGCCTTGTCATTTATAAATGTTAAAAGGTAAAACTTGAACATGGAAAATCCTGTCTATTCATCCAATGTTCTGTCTATGCAAGGGAGGCAAATATGTCAATATACATAGTGCCAGACTGGGCTACATTCGTAGCCTGTCAGACAAACACAACAATAAGTATATCAAGTTCTCTCCTGGACTTGTGATGTTTATAAAGTGAAGTAATGTTTGTTGATGGAATGGCTCTCAACAGATGATAAAACAGAACTGCCAACAACATGTTCTGAGAGAGCAGGTACCTATCTGTACAATACAGCTACTAAATGACATTACTGACACAAAAATGTATAATGAAGCAAGGATTTAAAAAAAATTCAAAGATAAAAGTAAAAACCATGTACTTGCTGCAGCCCACTTCCCTAACTGCAACTATATTTATTCTGTTTGTGTTTGGCTAAGAACAGATTGTACAACAAGGTACGAACAGTGAGGTTCATGAATGTCAAGCAAGTCCAAAGCATCTAAATATAGGTAGACAGAGGTAAGAAAAATGATGGAGACTTTCAAGTCTCAAATAAAGAATGTTACCAACAGATTTTGGCCTCTCTCCTGTTGCTGGCAGAAAGTGGGATTTCATGGAGAGATGGTCAGAGAATGGGTGGATATGACAATGGAAGGATGTAGCAGCCTTACAAAGCACCAGGTTTGTATATTTTTCCTACATCAGGAATGGTTACTTGCTTTATTTAACAGTGTCGTTCCGTAAACCATTATGAATAAAAAGGTCCCTCACTCTACTTGACCATTTGATGAGAAGAAGAAAGACCTCAATACAACACAAGCAATATCATGTGGCCTGACAGATGAGATTAGACTCCCAACTTTATGATGAAAACCATGTCCAACAAGGCCAAGAGGCATTATCTCTACAACTTTCTTTCAGTGACGAATTTTTCTTCTAGCACTAATCTGCATGCAAAGCTCTGATGACTCGTGGTAAAATCTGCAACTTACAAGCCAACCGACAGAAAAGAGAGGGAGTTAAGCAAGTGTGTCAATTGGCATTCTAATCAAGCCTGATCAGGGTGGCCCAGGGAGAAGGTAGGAGGCAGAGGTTGCTAATGTCAGCGTTGCCATCAAGATACCTGCACAGAGAACTGGTTTATGGTCTAAACATGTTCCACTATATAAGTGAATTAAATGCAATGATACGCACATGTTAAGTTCTTTAGAGATACATACTTCAATTGAACATACATGTATATTAGCACTTGTTCACTACACTGCTAATTCTTCACTGACTTCAGATACATGTGGTCTATATTCATTCATCACTTTAGGCAACATAATGTTACAGAGCTGTTTTCTAGTCTGGTCTCTGTCCAACAGGCAGCATCAACACATCAACACACACAATGGGAGGTTCAAGGCATCCAACACAAATTATAAGAGGCAAATCTCCATCTGCAGTGTCACACGTTAAAATCTTAGTTCCCAGTGTGGTTGCAGTGACAGCATCTTCCTCTATTCCTCATCAAATTGATTAATACTTTTTGGTGACTGGCAAACAGTGAGCATGAACAGGACTCAGTTTTCATGAAATCCATGACGCCTGCAGCCTTGCCCCGAGCAGCACAGAGAGAGAGAGAGAGAGGAGTGGGTGATAGTGCAGATGAGCCATCTTTTGATATGAATGAAGATCATTTCTGTCTACTTTCCACCTGCAATGCAGCAGTCTGCATCTGTGACTGCATGACACTTTGCAGCGTTCCTTAGTCATGGTACCAAGTCATTCAGTGTTCCCATAGGAAGTCAAGTATTGCAAGTAGGCTTCGGCAAGACCTACTAGTAAGTACAAATAGACTAAATGTTTAATAAAACACAGACAAGCATGTTACAAGCTCCGTCATCAAATTCAGGAAGGAAAAAAAACATGTTTGGTCCAGCCTGCGTGACTCAGAAATATTTAGTCTGATTCAGAGCTCTGTGCGCGAAGTTGTCATCAGTAATTCGGTCCCAGTCTCGCTGTGTCTGCCCAACAATAAAACCGAGTTCGCGTCGTCTTGTCTGTTCTTTCTTCTCCTCAATGTCTGCCCAGCGCACCTACGGAAAGAGAAGCATAAGTAAGAGTAAAGGAAAATGCATAGATTCCAGTGAAATATCTTGAATTCTTTAGAAAACTCTCACAATGTATTCATTGAATGTGTTGATATTAACTTTTTTTTCTTCTTAGGTATGATCCAGTTTGTTTTCATGACTGAGATAAAGGCACAGTTTCATGCATAATACATCCATTGACAATTATCTTTCCATCCGAGAACACAAGTGCCATGGCAAGATCAAACTTTCGACGCGAAAGGACAGCTGGTTGGGACATACAAGAAAAGAGTGCAGACACAAAAACTATGCTTACCCGCTTCTTCCCTGGCTCTGATTTACGTGTGAAATACTCGTTGTCTAACTGCAGGTAGTCATCCAGACTCTGGTGAGGCAGCGGTGCTTTCTTCCGTATGCCGTCCAGCTTGTCTGTAATAAAGTCCCACCTTTAGAACAAGGAATCCAACACTGCACAAAAATGTCACACACACGCACACATCAAAGCACAGAATCTAGCATGGGACATGGCACAATGACAATGACAGCAAGGAGATGGAGGCCTTGCCATCATCAGTGTCCTCACAGAGCAGGCTGGGATAAAAACACTGGAAGGACACCACTCCATCAACTCCAAATGCTCCAAAGCATGTCTAGATTGTAAACTGTTCTGAATGTAATACACCACCTTAGCTGCCTTTCCCGTACTGCCCCTTGCTGCCTAGCATAGGTGTGGGAGCTCTCCTGTTCCTCTACTTCAGACAAGGTTCTAAATTTTGCACTGGAAAGAGGAATGTCAGGTCTCATTTTATCAAGGTCTTTGCTTGACTGCAACATTTAAAACAATAATTCACAGAAAAGGCGTAGGAGAGGGAGCAGCCGAGGCATGACTGACAGCAAGATCAGTGAGGGAGCGGCAGCAAGGGTCAGGGAAAGGTGGTAGGTGACATAACTGACATGTTAACAATGGGGAGAAATTTTGTGAAGTTGACAAGAAGTTCTAAGAAAGTTTTTTGCTTTGCTGTCCAGTTGTACTTGCAGTGGTGTAAAGTGACTATCTGCAAGACAATCATAGGACCAGTAAAAATGCTGTCCAGTTGTACTTGCAGTGGTGTAAAGTGACTATCTGCAAGACAATCATAGGACCAGTAAAAACTGATTTCACTCAAGGATCCACATGTCCAGCTGTCTGTAGAGCTTTCCCATATTTGGGGAAATACCAACAGCATCCTCTGAGCAGCTGTTATTTCTGACAAATGGTTAGCAATTAGTTCATGATGACCCAAGTAGGATTGATGAACATTTGTCAAAAGTCACAGAAACTTTTGGACACATGGTTATGAAAAAGTCCCGAGGCTCCAGAGAACATGGTGGCCAAAAGAAGCAGTGCCTCTGATTCAAGCCAAGCAGCTTCATGTCAACGTCCTAGTTGTGTTCTTTGGAGGAATCTTTACATGACAGATCTAAGCTCACTTTATCCCTCAATGCAGATGACAGCTGAACTAATTCAACTCAAAGAGCACTTCTACAAAGACCAATGTGTGCATCCTTGAGAGAAAGATTTGATTAGCCCCTCTGAGGAGATTAACAATAACATCTGATGGAAAGGTTACATTTCACA
>JAWQFJ010017591.1:25000-47500 GCA_034096865.1 Theodoxus fluviatilis
ATGACGACCCACCACATCACATGATGAGGTGAGGTGAGCAACGGTTGATGACGCACCTCATCATATGATGCGGTGCTTATGTAAATTTCTTGTGCATGTTGTGAGGGGCTCTTAGTCTTAACCAATCGAGGTAGTCTAGTTCTCTTATAAGATAGTGAGGACCATTGTAGATCGTCTGTGTCTCTGAATTTGAAGAGGATAAGGCACTGCCAGACTTTGTTTACACATGTGGCAAGGGGGCGATTTCAACGCTAAATCGCAATGGCGTCGCAGCAGGACGATGAGGATTTTGTTGAAATCGCTATGGAAGAAGGATAAGATGAGGAGGACCATGTGCTCCTTTTTTCCGAAGAGGACAAAGATGAAAAAAATGCAGTTTTAGAGGAGCAGATCTTAGATATAGTGCACAATCTGCTGACCAAAGAAGAGAAATCAGAAACTGATCCGTACATGTTGTCAGCTGAGCAAGTCGAACTACAAACAGGCACACCAGACAGTACCCTTCTTTGTTGCAATACTATATTCAAAATAAAAATAATGAGAGAATGACATTGATCTACAAGGATAAAGGAGACAAAGAGCTTTCTAATGATGGCAACAGTTTTTCCATTGCTTGATTAGTATTTTTTCAGCAATTTATGTAAAAATGCCCAGAAACATGCGTCTCCAGTCAATACGAGCTAAGAATAGTGCCGTCTTCAATGAGTTAACAGTTTAGATACCTCTTGAGAAGATATAATGACCACCTTTGCAGAAAAGTTTGCAGAGTGATAAATGTTGACACTGGCAGGTGCTGTGACCAAGGCAACACCAATCCTTGTGCTGCATCCTTGGGGAAGCCATTGAACTTCACTGCGCGTCCCTCCCAAGGAGTAAAACTGGGTACTGGGTGGTGCACTGTAGTAACCAGGCATGACAGTCCACAGACAGATTTAGTGTATATGAGGAAAATGAATTATTATTATTATTATTATTATTCTTATTATTATTATTACTACTATCATCATCATCGTCATCACTGTTCTTGTTATTGTTCTTGTTGTCATCATTATTCTTATCATTGTTGTTATTATTATTACTATTATCAGTATTATTATTATTATTACTATAACATGGGTCTTGACAGAAGTCGTCACAACTCCACATCCCACAGGTCTCACAGGACCTTTGTGTCTGTGTACACAAGCAGTGGAAGAACCATGACCTCAGCCTCCAAGATTTCCCCTGGAGTCCCAGGAAAGTGACTGCAGACCTCCAGACTGAGCATGTTACACACAACCAGGCCTCTGCCATGGCATGGAGTCAATAAAGTGCAAGTGCCACAGCAGCGCAATAGTACAGGTAGAATGTGTGGGCTTGAGTCTGCATCATTTACCATACCTTTTTATGACTTCCCAGTTCAAACCAGCACTGTGAAGGCTCTTATTCATTCGATGTTTTTAAACCTGGTGCACTGCATTTGTCACTTTACTCTCACACAGGAAGACAGATCAAATGAGACAAGCTGACAGCTGGTGCATTTTTCTTTGAATTGCTTGCTGATGTTCTCTTCAGCTGGGTACTGCAATAATTTAAACTTTTGCGGAACTATTTGTAAAATCCCCGAAGATAAAAAAAGTTAGGTTCCTGCCCCAGTGCTCTCATGCCATCCATAGTCTGCAAGGCCTGCACTTGCTTCATGCATCACTAGACAGCCCAAACTCATCTTCACATTACTTGTGTGTCTGCGCAAACTAAAATGCACGAGGTTTTTCTTCCAGGACACCAAAAACATTTTAAGAAAATCTAATAACAGGTGTCTCCACAAAAAGTCACACACACACACACACACACACACACACACACACACACACACACACACACACACACACACACACACACACACACACACACACACACACAGTCAGCATTGATCAGGGGGAAAAAGAAGACAAATATTGACTGGATGGAGAGATTGAAGCTTGGAAGACAGAAGATAAAAAGGGGCAAAGCAAGATGTGCATTGCTGGGGACAGAGAAAAAAAAACACAACGTAAAGGTGAAAACCAGATGAAATGGCTTCCATCCAATAGAAAGACATGAAACAACATTGCTTAGGCAAGTGAAGGAAAAATAAAAAAGAGACAGGAAGAGGATGGAAAAAAAGATGAAGAGGGTATGGAGAAGTAACCAGAGACCCTGTTTGAGGGTGAGGTAGGACGGATGGATGGATGGATGGTGTTTTACGGCCTATCAGCCTTTGTAGGCTATGTAAGGCCACTAAGCACGAAATCCACAAGAACAGTCTAGAGTAAACACAAATCAAGTCACGGGGGGGTGAGGTAGGAGAAGACAAGAAGACAGATATGGGAGAGAGGAGGACAGGGGACGAGGAAAAAGCTAGAGGAAAGAGAGAAAGAGGAGAAGAATCTGGAGGAGAGAAAGATATAGGAAGTGCAGAAGGACCAGACACAAGGGGGAACAAAAACTGGACTTTACACTTACAGAAATTTACAATGAGGAAGAATGAGGAGAGAGGACTAGTGAGGAGATCAAGGAATACACACAAGACGTTTGCTTTGAAAAATCCACAACAACGATGACAAATCCCAACAGAAAGACGACATGTTGAGGCAACAGAGGGTCATGGAAGAACACAGAGCAAGACAAGAATGACACATGAGGAAGACACGAGACAAGCCAGCAAAAACAAGGGGAAAAGAGGACAAGTGGAATCAGGAATATAGGCGAGGATAACAAAAGTTTCTCCTGGCTGAACATTGCTATTTGAAAAAACAGAAGAGAAAGTAAAAGCCACGAAAGAAACAGTGAGGAGAAGGCAGAAATGAAAGGTAGAAAGGAAGGAAAAAGTAGGAAGGAAGGAAAAGGTAAGAAGGAATGAAGAGGTAGGAAGGAATGAAGAGGTAGGAAGGAATGAAGAGGTAGGAAGGAACGAAAAGGTAGAAAGGAACAAAAAGAAGAAACACAAAGAACAAGGAAGGTAAGACAGCAACTGAGTGGGAAAAAAGAGAGAAAAAAAAGCATTCCATTCAGCTCTTGACACAGCAAAAATGAATTGGGCAACATTCACTGCCAACACAAATTGAACAAAAACTGCTGTTAAAACTTTTTACCTTCATGCAAACTGAAAGCATTCATTCACTTCAAAAACAAAACTGACAATCCCAAAACTCAACAACCTACAAAGTAACAATCATAAGTCGAGAGGAAAGAATGCATGAGAAAAGGGCAGCCAAAATAATTATCAAAAATAAAATAATGTCTGCAATTTAATCTTAAAATTGTTGCAATATTTTACCTTGGTGCACTTGATCTTTTTCAAAACCTGAAAATTGCATGGACGTCAGAAAGAAGAAGACACAGAGACAACAGACACAAGGTGACCAGACACACATGGGATAAAAATACATTACCCCTCCAATGTTTCCGACATCTTCATCCTCCTCCTCCTCTGGTTTGGCCTTCTTCTTGGAGTTCTGCTCCTCCAAGGCGGTGTCCTCCATCTCCACCTGCAGGCCACAGCCACAGAAACGCTTTTCAGGGGAGACATGGTGGTCAAGTAGGCGACTTTTATTATCTTTCATTGTGCCTGATGAAAACATTTATACAATTCAAGATACATGCGTCTTGTTATCGAGCCAGCAAAAAAAATGCCCATATGATGTGCACCTGCCCTAAAATTGACCCAAAATGGCAACCATGTCACCAATTATAACCAAACTTTAAACAAATGAATCTCCTAAACTGTACCACTGTTTATAAAGGAGGGTTTTGCGATATATCAATAAACAAAATAAATTGTGGTAAATCACTTCTACTTCCTCTTTAAAATAATTAAAAACCACCCATTTTTGAACTTTTAGGTAGGATCATAACACAAATTAAAGCAAGTAATCATTCATTCAATAAGTATTTCATTTTGTTCAACAGGAAACACACAAGGAAATGTTTCAAAGTAGGATCATTACAAGGCAGCAAATAAAAGCAAGTTGTCAGTCAATCTGTACTCCATGTCATCCAACAGGAAATAAACATAGAAACACTGTAAATTAGGACAATAACATTGTGCCAAACACTGCTATCAATCAGTCATTCAGAATCCATACAACCTCCTTTCAACCTACAGGAAATAAATACAGAGACACTCTGATACAAAGTCCTTACATCACAGCCAAACACTGCTATCAGTCATTCAGAATCCATACATCCTCCTTTCAACCTACAGGAAATAAATACAGAGACACTCTGATACAAAGTCCTTACATCACAGCCAAACACTGCCATCAATCAGTCATTCAGAATCCATACATCCTCCTTTCAACCTACAGGAAATAAATACAGAGACACTCTAATACAAAGTCCTAACATCACAGCCAAACACTGCTATCAGTCAGTCATTCAGAATCCATATATCCATCCTCCTTTCAACCTACAGGAAATAAATACAGAGACACTCTGATACAAAGTCCTTAAATCACAACCAAACACTGCTATCAGTCATTCAGAATCACTAGAGAATCCCATTTCACTTCACTGGGAATAAACTCAGAAATATTGTTCTAGAACTGTTGCATCACAACCCCACATTAGAAGTGTTCTGTTAAAAACTATCTTCCTCCAACAGGAAGTAAATATAGAATTCTTTCTGAGACTGGTGAACCACAGTCAATGCAAAAGTTTGGTCAGACTCCACATGCCATCCATGAATCTACAGGGAAGGAGTCAAATGTACAGCGACCATTCTAGCATTGATGATGATCACATCCAAAGCAAGCAGACAACCTGAAATGACCTTTCAACTATTGCTTTCCAAATTAGAGGTTATTAACACAGAACCCCTTGAATGTAGGTCTACAAATTCACAGCAAATTACTACAAGTAACGTCAGGATCACCAAGGCATCATTGCTCCTTACTTTTTATTAATGTTCATGTTGATATTTAGTTTTTATTCATCTTTCTTTCCCTGTTCAATTTTTTTTCCTTGGATAATTGCAATACATCGCCAACAATTTTTTGCACCATAAGATTCCACAAAATAATTAGGTTGTTCTGCCATCCTGTGGCCAGTAATGCTTACAACTCAGTTGACAATACAATGCAAGGCACGCCAAGTAAACTAGCACGACACAACACATCACATCATGACACAACTCACCATGACAAAACACAACACCACACAGCACAGCACATAAGAACACAACACAACACTCTCTACCACACACGCCTTCCTTACATACTTGCAACAAGAAAATGAAGCTCAGCCTGACTCACAGGAGCCCAAATGAGTTGGCAATAACTACATCAGGCAGGCTGTGGACATCAACATTCTATCTAAAGATACTATCCAGGATAGATGCTTCATAGAAAAAGCAGTCAATACATTGATTAGTTCATGCCTTGAAGGTGAATGAAGTCTCCAAAGACTGCAGAGGGTGGTTGGGTACCTGATAATCAGTCCATGGAACATGTCCGCCTACTCAGTAAGAACCAGTGCAGTCAAAATGCCTGTCTTGGGCTACAGGGCTGCTGGAGCAGCCCCTGGCAGAGCTTCTGAAGTAGAATGTGAGGACTCCTACGAGCTAGCGTTCCTGTGGTGAGATGCACCAAGCATTAATACACCTGTCTGTACAGCAATGTGTATCCCACTAATCTTCACTCAGTGCTACATGCCTTCAGTCACTGAGGAGAACCACTTACCTCTGTGATGGAGGCTTCCTGCAGGATCCATCTCAGGTCCAGATGCACAAAGTGGGCAGGCGTCTTCTCCCAGTTTTTCTGCACCTGCACACCCAGTCATAGGGATGCAATAGGATGCAATAGGAATCAATAGGAAATCTCTAATGGCCAAACTCTTTGTCTACAACAAGAAGAGTCTTCATTTTTTTAAATACAGCTATTTACATGCAGTTTTCTGCTCTGACAGTCCCTTAACAAGATCAGCACTGTATCTCCAGACCTCGAAAGTTTGCACTGCTTAAATTGACTAAGGCAACCAACAATCAGTTTTCAAAGTAACATGGCCATAATAAATAGAGTAGGTAGGAGCTTTAAAAAAATGTATTTCAAAGTCAATTACCAAAACTAACAATGTTTTGTACACCAGCAAAGCAATATTTAGTCTATGCAAAATGTGATAAGTTATTATTGATTCTACTGGAGCATTTACATAATCTAGGTGTGCCCTGTTGTTGTGTGAGGAGTGAGTATGTCCCGTGTGTCGTGTCCCCCCCCCCCCCCCCCTCCCCCCCAAGCAAAAGTTAAGGGTCAGTCAGTTGACCAGATACAGAAAAAGTGGGGGGAAGGGGGGGGGGGGGGGGGAGGCGCCAGCAGCCAAGTCCCTAATATTTGCTTGTAAACTAAAAATCTTCTGAACACATCACAGCCAATATGTCCACTACAGCTGGGTGATCTAACAGGTGGTTACAATTTTCCATGAATAATATCCATCAAGAAGTCCCATACCATATTCACAAAGAGAAGTAGAAAAGCAGTTAAAGCACAAACCTTCAGGATGTCCTCAGATTTCCACTTGTGGACATTCCTCTTGGCACAGGTGCTGACGTCAGCCAGGATGTCGCCTATGTACACCTGCAGGCAGAAAGGCGCGGCTGTCCAGCGTACAGTGCCACAAGGCCCTGGGGGCACTTCAGTGTCAAACAGTGCATGATGCTTCTTCCCCACACTCTGTACGGCTCAGAAGTACATCCTGCTTGTGTGGCAATTCCTGACTAGAACCTATATCTATGATTTCTGGGCTCATCACAGTTGGGCTCAAGTAGGAAGTCTTGGCACTGACAAGGCAGGGGAGATAATTCAATCCTCATGCAAGAAATGCTTGGGACCTGTGTGAACAATGTATTACACTCTTCGTACTTCGCACGAGGCATCACAAAAATACTCACATCCAGTGCTTAGCCACTTGAAGTGTAATAATTCAATGTCTCTTGTACCACAAACTTTATGTTGCTATCTTCATCATGTTCAAGATAATGCATCAGCTACTCTTGCTCATTTCACTAAATTGCTTAATTAAGATTATTTTCTGACATGACTGTTTGTGTTGGCAGTCATTACAGAAGTGCCTTTAACCTTTCAACTTATTTTCATCTGATCACAAAGAACTCTACAGCTGCATCGTAAACTAAATAGTGAGGTTTAACATCTGTCTAAAACAGCACAAAAGGACACGTTTCTTAGCATGCTTATAAAAATGACAGAACTAAATAGTCAAAAGCATACACAGTAGTTTTAACTCATAGGAGTCGTATCGGGAAATATCTCACGGTGAGCATCCTCCTGCCAGAATCGTATTGCGAGATATCTTGCGACAGTCTTGCAAAGTTCTTCCTTTCGCTATAACAGTCTAAGGGAGGTAAATCTTGTTAGCCTACATAGCTGAAGGAAATTGCAAGCAGATTTACTTCCCTCTAGAATATATTTTCGACTGATGATCGGTAATTGTAACCTTTGTGCATGTGGAATGTATGTTGACAAAAAGGCGGGAAAGCGTACTGCAAAACGTTTGATCGTCCAATTCTATGAACAAATACTTTGATTTGGTTGATTGCTAGCCTCCATCTGCTTGTATTTGTCTGTACTAAATGTTTATACACATTTGCATTACTTGGATATTGACATTTCAAGTTTCTCATTTTCTAGGCGCTTGTACGCTTCCCATAACAGCTAGTGAACTGATTTTTTTACCCCTACTTTTTCATTTTTGTGCATGTACACACTCAATTCTATGGTGTGTAATTCATAATTAGCATTTTTAATCCCTTAGATCATTCTTTGAATGTAAAGAGTAACAAGAAGGGCAAAGCCCATACGACTCACATGCTTGACCTTGACCTTTATATGACCTTGACCTTCAGGTGACCCTCAAGGTCAAGGTCAAACAACTAAACCTACCAATGACATCATACACTAAGAAATGCTTTACACATTTTTCCTACCAAAATACATGTGACCTTGACCCAAGGTCAAGGTCATCCAAGGTCATGCAACACAAAGCTGTTAATTCAAGACATAGGAAACACAATGGTGATTATTGGCACTTTCTACCATGAGATATGGTCACTTTTAGTGGTTCACTACCCCATTTTGGTCACATTTCATAAGGGTCAAAGTGACCTTGACCTTGATGATATGTGACCAAATGTGTCTCATGATGAAAGTATAACATGTGCCCCACATAATTATTAAGTTTGAAACAGTTATCTTCCATAGTTCAGGGTCACTTCAAAATATGTATACAATCCAACTTTGAAGAGCTCCTGTGACCTTGACCTTGAAGCAAGGTCAACCAAACTGGTATCAAAAGATAGGGATTACTTTGTCCTATATACCATATATAGGTCAGGAATCCAATCTCAAAAACTTCAGAGAAAATTGAGAAAATATGAAAAATGACTGTTTTTTAGACAACCTGTGACCAACCAAACTGGTATCAAAAGATAGGGATTACTTTGTCCTATATACCATATATAGGTCAGGTATCCAATCTCAAAAACTTCAGAGAAAATTGAGAAAATATGAAAAATGACTGTTTTTTAGACAACATTTATGGCCCCTGCGACCTTGACCTTGAAGCAAGGACAAGTCACTATGTATGTTTTTTGAGGCCTTGTCATCATACACCATCATGCCACATTTGGTATTGATAGACTTAATAGTCTCCGAGAAAAATCCAACGTTAAAGTTTTCGGACGCCCGGACGGACGAAAAGGGTGAGTACATAGACTCACTTTTGCTTCGCATGTGAGTCAAAAAAGAAGCTTTCATTTGATTTATAATTTGTATTGTTATCTTATGCCTTTGTATCTTTATTATATTATTGAAAATGCATGAAAAACTTACAAGCCCGGAGAACGATCCCAATATTTAGCCACAACTCCAGTGAGTACACATGGGGCCAGTAGTTGCAAGAACAAGTGAATGGAAAATGCCTCATTTCATCTCATTACTGGCCAGGAGCTCTTACTGAACATCTTCAAAGAAATATCGAAATAACAAGGAACAAAGCATAATGCTAGTCAATGATGCCAGTGTTGGGCCCACAGACAACAAGACTGTGCACCTATGCCAACCCTAACCAGATTGAAAAAATTTCATCAAGATGGTTCAAGGCACTGTGCTGTTCTAAATTCAACATTCACAAGCGTCACACAAGGATGGGTTTTCTTATCACCTGGCTTCCCTTCCTACACTACACTACACTACACCACACTACACTACATTACACTACACCATATTACACTACACTACACCACACTACATTACACTACACCATATTACACCCCACTACACCACATTATACTACACTACATTACACTACACCACATTACACTACACCACATTATACTACACTACATTACACTACACCACATTACACTACACCACTTTACACTACACTACACTACACTACACCACATTACACTACACTACATTACACTACACCACATTACACTACACCACATTACACTACACTACACTACACCACATTACACTACACCACATTACACTACACCACATTACACTACACTACACCACATTACACTACACCACATTACACTACACCACATTACACTACACCACATTACACTACACCACATTACACTACACCACTTTACACTACACTACACTACACCACATTACACTACACCACATTACACTACACTACACCACATTACACTACACCACATTACACTACACTACACTACACCACATTACACTACACCACATTACACTACACCACACTACACTACACCACATTACACTACACCACATTACAGTACACCACATTACACTACACCACATTACACTACACCACATTACAGTACACTACACCACATTACACTACACCACATTACTCTACACCACATTACAGTACACTACACCACATTACACTACACTACACCACATTAAACTACACTACACCACATTACACTACACCACATTACACTACACCACATTACACTACACTGAAATGAGTTGACAGAAAGCACCAACCTGGAAAGCTTTGGACTTGGCATAGTTCCAGAAGTCCTCAAAGTGCCTCACTTTCTCATTGATGGCATCCACTATGATGAAGGGGAAGAAGCCATCATCAATGTTTTTCTTGAAGGACTTGAAAAGATTCTGTCGGTAAATGTCTTCCATTGCTTGCTCATACTCATACTCCATGACCTGAAAAATAAAAATCATGCATCACATTTATCAAAGTTAGGGGAAAATTCCATATATTTGCATAACAATCTTAATATCATTTCTATATCTTTCAAATAAAATACATCTTGTCACACACACACACACACACACACACACACACACACACACACACACACACACACACTCATACACACTCTTTCTTTTCACACACACACACACACACACACACACACACACACACACACACACACACACACACACACACACACACACACACTCACACCATAACGCACCAAATAAAAAACTCCAAAATATCAACCCTCTTACTAGTTATATATAAAAAATTGTGTCAGAGCAACTATTCAATGAATGCAGAGTGATATCAAATGATGATACATAGTATAGACAGACAGACACATTAGAAACCATGAGAAGGGACACAGACATTACCTTGAATGCAAAAGTGACATCAAGTTTATGAAAGGTATAGATAAGGTGTCACACAACACTTTCTTCACTCCAGCAGAGCAGACATTCTACCATAGAGGTCATAGTGCTAAACTTTCAAAGGACAGATCACACTTAGAAATGCGGAGGAACTTCTTCTCTCAAAGAGTTTTTAATCCATGGAACGCTCTACCACAAAGCATTGTTGATGCTGAATCGACAAACCAGTTTAAGAATCGCCTAGACAAAGAGACTCATAGGGGGGTTAAAATAAGTTCTAATACAGTAGAGTCCATCTATATTTCGGCATGCATATATGTCAGAGTCCGCTTATATGTCGGGAGACCCCCTTGGACGGAATCCGTCCCTTCTTTGTATGACTAACAAGAAGGGCAAAGCCCATACAACTTTACATGACCTTTACATGACAGTGACCTTCAGGTGACCCTCAAGGTCAAGGTCAAACAAATACACCTAGCAATGACACCATACACTAAGAAATGCTTTACACATTTTTCCTACCAAAATACCTGTGGCCTTGACCCAAGGTCAAGGTCATCCAAGGTCATGCAACACAAAGCTGTTAATTCAAGACATAGGAAGCACAATGGTGCTTATTGGCACTTTCTACCATGAGATATGGTCACTTTTAGTGGTTCACTACCCCATTTTGGTCACATTTCATAAGGGTCAAAGTGACCTTGACCTTGATGATATTTGACCAAATGTGTCTCATGATGACAGTATAACATGTGCCCCACATAATTATTAAGTTTGAAACAGTTATCTTCCATAGTTCAGGGTCAAGGTCACTTCAAAATATTTATACAATCCAATTTTGAAGAGCTCCTGTGACCTTGACCTTGAAGCAAGGTGAGGTATCTAAGCTCAAAAACTTCAGAGAAAATTGAGAAAATGTGAAAAATGGCTGTTTTTTTAGACAACATTTATGGCCCCTGCGACCTTGACCTTGAAGCAAGGTTAAGTCACTATGTGTGTTTTTTTAGGTCTTGTCATCATACACCATCATGCCACATTTGGTATTGATAGACTTAATAGTCTCCGAGAAAATTCCAACGTTAAAGTTTTCGGACGCCCGGACGCCCGAAACGGGTGAGTACATAGACTCACTTTTGCTTCGCATGTGAGTCAAAAACCCAGGAAGCTATATGTCGGGTCTGATGACGGCAAGCACGCTTATATGGTGGGTCAGCTGAGACCAAGTGACAACTTTGACAACTAATCTACCCGCCACAGTGAGTGCAGCAACGCTGCGAGAGGGTGATAGAAGTGTTCACAGGCTAGACTCTCTCACTCTCACAAGTGTAAGACAGTCATTCCTTGCTCAAACTCTGCCAACATGGCCACACCAAAGAAAAGGATCAACCTCTCTGTAGCTGACAAGATGAAAATGCTTGACAGAATAAAGTGTGGAAAACCAAGACAAAAACTTGCTGCAAAGATGGGGTGTCGATGAGAACACTCGAGAGGATCATAGCAATTGAAGCAGAAATTCGTGACACCGCTGCCACCATCCCAGACATGTAACAAAAACGAACCGGCAAAAACGAGGATGTTAAGTCGGCCCTTGGCTCGTGGTTATCAGCAGTTAGAAACAAAAAACAGACTGTCACAGGCCCTATGCTAATGGAGAAATCTAAAGATTTTGCAGAGCGCTTGGGCTCAGACTTTACCCCGAGCACTGGCTGGTTGGCTAGATGGAAGAACCGGATGGGCATAAAGTTTAAGCGGGCTCACGGAGAAAAAACTCTGCTGATGAAGCAGCTGCAGAAAATGGTTGGTGCACAGACTTCCCCAACTCTTGGAAGAATTTCCAGAGAATGACATTTTTAATGCAGATGAAACTGGTCTTTTTTATCGAGCAACACCAGATTCCAGTCTCTGCTTTGCAAAAGAGCAGCTGTCTGGGTCAAAGAAGGCACTGGACAGAATCACTGTCCTGGTTTGTGCAAACATGTCAGGCACAGAAAAGTCGAAGCTCTTAGTGATAGGAAAGAGCAAGAACCCCAGATGTTTCAAGGGGGTTGACGTTGGAAAACTTCCTGTGAATTACACGACGAACACAAAAGCGTGGATGACTCGAATCATCTTCACTGAATGGATATAACAATGGGACCGAGAGCTGAGAGGGGCTGGGCGCAGAATTCTGATTCTGATTGACCTGTTATTTTCAGTCTTTTGTTATTCATGTTGTTGTTTTGTCACAAGATGAGAGTGATACACGTATACATAAATGTACATGCATGATTGTGTGATTGAGTTATGACGGAGTTGCTTCCCTTGACCCTGACCCCCAACTTCACGTATGTCGGGTCCACTTATATGTCGGGTCAAACAGCTGGACAAACACCAGTCATATATCCGGACTCCACTGTACTTCCTACCCCGATGGCCGCGCTCAGCGGCCACTCAGGTAAATTCAGGTAAAAAATCAAATGATGATACAGGCAGTACAGAGAGACACATGGGGAAACATCATGCATGGAGACATGGGACTTTACCTTGAATGCAAAGAGTGACATCAAATGATGATACACATAGTATAGACAGAAAGACATGGGGACACATCATGCATGGAGACATGGGACTTTACCTTGAATGCAAAGAGTGACATCAAATGATGATACACATAGTATAGACAGAGAGACACATGGGGAAACGGGGACATGGGACTTTACCTTGAATGCAAAGAGTGACATCAAATGATGATACACATAGTATAGACAGAAAGACATGGGGAAACGGGGACATGGGACTTTACCTTGAATGCAAAGAGTGACATCAAATGATGATACACATAGTATAGACAGAAAGGCACATGGGGACCCATCATGCATGGAGACATGGGACTTTACCTTGCTTACAACCATTTTGCCAGTTTCAGAGTCACATTCCTTCTTTTCCTGCTCCACCAGGAAGTAGTCGTCCAAACACAGCATCCGTGGTGCACTGCCTCCACTGGCCACCTCCCTCTCCTGCAGCGCAAGGTGCAGCGTGGCAAACCTCCATGCACACACATACACACACATGCACACACATACACACACATGCACACACATGCACACACATACACACACATAAACACAGATACAAACACTTGCACACACATACAAACACATGCACACACATACAAACACATGCACACACATACAAACACATGCACACACATACAAACACTTGCACACACATACAAACACATGCACACACATATACACACATACAAACACATACAAACACTTGCACACACATACAAACACATGCACACACATAAACACACATACAAACACATGCACACACATAAACACACATACAAACATGTACACACATAAACACATATAGAAACACATGTACACACGTAAATACAAATACATCCATGTTGCGCAGCTCGACTAGCTCGTTTTCTTCAAGTAATAAGTCTAGGGGAAACACACACACAGCCGATCTGGCAACACTATCTCACAGTCATTCTATCAAAACGATGGAACAAGAATGAATGAACAGTGAGGACACAGGTCAAAATTAAATCACTTTAATTTGTTTGGATAACAATTAAAGAAAATTAATAATTAAAGATTAGTAATGATACTGGAGAAATGATAATTTAATTGAATCTTCACTAAGGAAAGAATACTAGGGCTTGCCAATCATTCAAAAAGTACTTAACTGAATTTGTAGACTGTACGACGAAACACGTGGTTTATGAAAAACGAAGTGGCCAACTTGGTTTCACAGTAAGTCCACTTTCACGAAGGTATCCTACCTTCGGGTCGACAGTTGCAGCGACACTAGTGAATGTAGATGAGGGAGAGAGGGGGTAGTAGCACAGAAAAAACAGGAGGTCAACGAGAGCTCCAATGACGAAACTTGTTCCTGGCTGTCTCGTTGTCTTGCGGCGGCATGGAGTCGTGCTCCCTCGCTCTGCAGGCACGTGGTTACGCTGTCGAGTGGAGGTAGAAGAAAACTCGTTCTCCGGACAAGTTTAATGAAGAGACGCTTGCTCTCTTGACGGTGGAGAAAGCGCTGGTACTTCTGACGAGTTTCGAAATGGCGAGACTTGCAAACACATGGAGGTGGAAGGATGCTTGCTCTTCAAACGGGACGAATGACGAGACGCTGCAAACTCGAAGAGGAGGGAGAAACGGTCGTTCTTCGAACAGGGCGAATGACGAGACGCTGCAAACTTGGGGGGGGGACATGCTTGCTCCAGTGGCAGTGGAAAAACGCTGGTACTTTACATGGGGCGGAGAGAGAGATAATTCGTATCTTGGACGGCGGAGAGTTAACTCAGACGTCCAGCACTTTGTGGTGACGAGCCGAGAGACTTCCCAGCACTTCAGTCAATGAGCAGAGAGAGAGCTGGCGCTTGGCACGTGGTGGTTCACTCGTGGATGGTTGAATCAAGCGCGCGTGCCGCTCACGGGCGGAGCCTTTATACAACAAGCAATAATTCCAATGGTCTATCATCCAATGAAACACTCGGGCTTCGTCCAATTCACCCTACTGTCCAATCACATGGTTCCCGTATAAAAGCGAAGTTAATCACATGATGTCCTCAGTCAAACTCTCGGAAAGGCAGCCAATCACACGTTTCCTATTCCGCTCTGCATTAGCTGGGATTAAGTCTTGCGATGATTGGGCAGATGGTTGGAATCCCACGGCCCAGCAATCTCTCTAGGCTATGTGAAGCCACCAAGCCACAGCAACACAACTATAACGTCCCTATTTTTAGAACAGTTGGCAGCCACGCTAACTCACACAACACGGGTTAGTAAACACAATACATTCACGTGAAAAGAGAGAGGGGGTGGGTGATCTCGACACAATCCACATGAACATAAAATGCACAATAACCTGCATTTGCATACACACACTCACAAGCACACACATTTGCACATTCAAAACATACACACTAACACACACATAATATGCACACACAAACATGCGCACACACTTACATGCATGCACATACACACTAACACACATTTGCCCCCCCCCCCGAAAGAACACATGTACTTACAAACATGCACACACAAGAACACACACAAAGACACACACTTGCTCGTGCGCGCGCACACACACACACACACAGGCACACACAGACACACACACAGACACACACACACACACACACACACAGGCACACACAGACACACACACAGACACACACACACACACACACACACACAGACACACACACAGACACACACACACACACACACAGGCACACACAGACACACACACACACACACTCCTTCAGCCTACCTTGATGAGTTTGCTGACGTAGGTCTTGCCACTGCCAGGCAGGCCACGAAGGATGATGACGATGTTTGGGGGACGCGACATTCGGCCTGGGGGCACCAGCAAGTCTTCAATCTTGGCCGTCTCCACCTTGGGCTCGTACACCTTAGCGACCGCTGCTGGGAAGAGTGGGCTGCCCTTACTGCAACAGAAATGCCTGTCTCAGTGTCTGTGCAGTTCATCAGTGCTTGAACAGAATGACCTGGCCAGTCATTAGGAATAGATTTCTTTTGCTGACTTCCAAAAGTGAAGTCAACTCAAATTTCAGTGGTGATAGGAAAATGCGAGGGGAAGTTACGAGAAATGTTCCCTCCATTCGCTGCAGCATGAAACAGGTGTACTTGTAAATCTAAGAAAACATTTTGAAAGAAAGTTTTCTTTCCAAAGCAAACTGTTTTTTGAACTAACAACATGAAGTTTTTTTTTCTCTTGATACAATATATTGAAGATGTGCTCATAAATCATCAATGGCTTGAAATTACAAATTGGGAGAAAAAAAAATCCCAATTTATTCATTGAGTGAAATATAGGATATGAGAGAGCTTCGAACATTCAATTTTGTCACAGATTCCTTGACTTCAAATGTTACAGCCATATCTCTACACATAATAACATAAAAAGAGACCTCACCTAAAAAACATCCACACAGACATGACATGTCTAAGAATGACAATTGTTTCCCCTTACCTACATTTCTCTTCCAGGTGAGGCATGACATGTAACGACATGACTTTTCCCCTTACCTACATTTCTCTTCCAGATGAGGCATGACATGTAAGGATAATACTTTTCCCCTTACCTACATTTCTCTTCCAGATGAGACATGACATGTAAGGATAATACTTTTCCCCTTACCTACATTTCTCTTCCAGGTGAGACATGACATGTAAGGATAATACTTTTCCCCTTACCTACATTTCTCTTCCAGGTGAGACATGACATGTAAGGATAATACTTTTCCCCTTACCTACATTTCTCTTCCAGGTGAGACATGACATGTAAGGATATTACTTTTCCCCTTACCTACATTTCTCTTCCAGGTGAGACATGACATGTAAGGATATTACTTTTCCCCTTACCTACATTTCTCTTCCAGATGAGACATAAACTGTCTAAGAATGACGTGACTTTTCCCCTTACCTAGATTTCTCTTCCAGATGAGACAAACCAAGCGGCCCCTGTCCCTTGTCTCTCTCCAAGTCTCGGTCTCGGTCCCAGTCATGGCCCATGGGATGTCGGTCTCTTCCATGAGACTCTCGATCCCGACTCATGGGCTCCATCATCTCGCGCCCCATGGGATCACGCCCAAAAGGGCCTCTGCCCATGGGGTCCATCCCAAAACCGCGGTCTCGCTCCCGCTCTTTGTCGCGGTCAGAGCTCCAGGGCCGATCTCTCTCCCGTTCCCGCTCTCCCCGCAATTCCCTGTCTCGCTCTTGTTCCCTGCTCCAGTCTCTTGTGCGGTCATGTTCCCTCTCTCTTTCCCAGTCTCGGTCTCGGAAGTGGTCCACCTCCTCCCTCCCTCTGTCTCTCTCCCAGTCCCTATCCCTGTCTCGGTCCCTGTTCCAGCCCCAGTCGTCTCGACGACCATGGTCGTAGTCCCTGCCTCGTTCCAAGTCAAAGAGCCTGTCCCTGTCCCTTCGGTCATCCCTTTCCATGGATCTGTCCCTGTCCTTGTCAACGAGAAAGCCTGCTGGCAGAATCTTGCTGTCTTGAAAGTGACTTGCTCCATCCCCTCCTGCAGCTGGAAATAATGACGTCAGAGCAACCTAAGTAAGCCAACAACTGTTGAGATATGCAGCTAAGACTTTTTCTAATATATGGTACCTCCCTCGGGTACTTACAATTAAAACAAGAAGGGCAAAGCCCATATGACTCACATGCTTGACCTTGACCTTGACATGACCTTGACATGACCCTGACCTTCAGGTGACCTTCAAGGTCAAGGCCAATCAACTACACCTAGCAATGACATCATACACTAAACTAAGAAATGCTTTACACATTTTTCCTACCAAAATACATGTGGCCTTGACCCAAGGTCAAGGTCATTCAAGGTCATGCAACACAAAGCTGTTAATTCAAGACATAGGAAGCACAATGGTGCTTATTGGCACTTTCTACCATGATATATGGTCATTTTTAGTGGTTCACTACCCCATTTTGGTCACATTTCATAAGGGTCAAAGTGACCTTGACGATATGTGACCAAATGTGTCTCATGATGAAAGTATAACATGTGCCCCACATAATTATTAAGTTTGAAACAGTTATCTTCCATAGTTAAGGGTCACGGTCACTTCAAAATATGTATACAATCCAACTTTGAAGAGCTCCTGTGACCTTGACCTTGAAGTAAGGTCAACCAAACTGGTATAAAAAATAGGGCTTACTTTGCCCTATATACCATGTATAGGTAAGGTATTCAATCTAAAAAACTTCAGAGAAATTTTAGAAAATGTGGAAAATGGCTGTTTTTTAGACAACATTTATGGGCCCTGCAACCTTGACCTTGAAGCAAGGTCAGGTCACTGTGTATGTTTTTTGAGGCCTTGTCATCATGCACCATCATGCCAAATTGGGTGTTGATAGACTTTATAGTCTCCGAGAAAAATCCAACGTTAAAGTTGTAAACGGACGCCCGGACGGACGAAACGGGTGAGTACATAGACTCACTTTTGCTTCGCATGTGAGTCAAAAAGCACAAACTTATACTTAAATGCAATTTTCAAGAACTTTGAAATGCAAGTGCTCAATAGACGTATTTGGGAGTTAATGCTCATGGCAGTTGAAATAAAAATCTTAAAATTTCAAATGACTCTCAAACCAAGAAATTAAGGAAGAAAAAGTATTATTTTCCATACCTAAAAGCTTATAGATATTTACTTTTAAAACCCCTCAAAATGAAACAACTCATGCAGTTCTGAGACTCTTCTGAGTTGTACACATTCTGAACTTGACACAACTCACTGAGGAGCTTTGATCTGGTTTGTCAATGAGATTCATTCCGTTTTTCTCAACAAAAAACAATCAGCCCATTCTCTTCCTCTCTGTGCAGAGTGAACACGAGAAAAATGCTCTGGAAATAAACAAGGATAAGCATCACAAGAGCAACTGCAGCTGAACTGCTGGAGGGACCTTGGAAGCCCAGACAACTGCGGTTCCGTCTGCTGAGGGGTCAATGCCTTGTCCCCACCAGGCAAATATGTCAATACATTTTTCAATGCAACCTGCAAGGTCCTCGTCTACATACCAGGCGGAGGTCTGTCATCAGTGGAGCCATGACCATAATCAATCACTTTTGGGACAACTGGCGCAGCGTCTGCAGCTAGAAACAGAAATTCAACATTTCCTTAAACATTTTGAAACAGAAATTCAACATTTCCTTGAACATTTTGCAACACGTGGAATCACCAAAGCTGGTTGACAAACTTTACCAAAATAACTTGTGCAGAAAGATTCATCGTGGCAAGCCTCTCTGAGATTGTTTTCAAGTAGACAGCTGCATTGAAATGGTGCTACCACAAACACTCATTCAATACAGGCCCATCAAATAAATACTCAAGTAATCATTTCTATTTCCAAGGCCACACAGCAAAGATCATATTTATGGTCATTAATGTGCAAAGTAGTTACATCAAGGAAACCAAATAATGTGTGGACCTGATTCTAAATCACCACAATGCAAAGTTTCTTCCTCCTGGACTGAGCATTAAAAAAAAAATCAAACAAGCAGTATACAGTTTTAGTTCACCACCAACAGCCAGCAGTCTGAGCACCTCCTACAAGTCCAAAATCATACAAGACATGGCACCATACCGCTCCTTACAGGAGCAGAGATAATGCTCACCTTTCTCGGCCTCACCACCAGGCGGCCGACCTCGTCCATAGTCCATGGCTTCCACTGGCAACACTGGCCGGTCTCGAACGTCCATGGGGTGCGGATCTCGAGGAGGGTAGTCATAGCCCCTACAATGCAACAACCAGTCATGAGAAATTCTTTAAAAAAACTCTATCCTTCAAAAAAGAAAGAAAAAATAAAATAAAATAAAGAAAGAACAAGAAGGGCAAAGCCCATACGACTCACATGCTTGACCTTGACCTTTATATGACCTTGACCTTCAGGTGACATTTAAGGTCAAGGTCAAACAACTAAACCTACCAATGACATCATACACAAAGAAATGCTTTACACATTTTTCCTACCAAAATACATGTGACCTTTACCAAAGGTCAAGGTCATCCAAGGTCATGCAACACAAAGCTGTTAATTCAAGACATAGGAAGCACAATGGTGCTTATTGGCACTTTCTACCATGAGATATAGTCACTTTTTGTGGTTCACTACCCCATTTTGGTCACATTTCATAAGGGTCAAAGTGACCTTGACCTTGATGATATGTGACCAAATGTGTCTCATGATGAAAGTATAACATGTGCCCCACATAATTATTAAGTTTGAAACAGTTATCTTTCATAGTTCAGGGTCAAGGTCACTTCAAAATATGTATACAATCCAACTTTGAAGAGCTCCTGTGACCTTGACCTTGAAGCAAGGTCAACCAAACTGGTATCAAAAGATAGGGCTTGCTTTGACCTATATACCACTTGTAGCTAAGGTCGCCATTCTCAATAACGTGGGAGAAAATTGGGAAAATGTGAAAAATGACTGTTTTTGAGACCACATTTATGGCTCCTGTGACCTTGACCTTGAAGCAAGGTCAAGTCACTATGTAAGTTTTTTGAGGCCTTGTCATCATACACCATCATGCCACATTTGGTGTTGATAGACTTAATAGTCTCCGAGAAAAATCCAACGTTTAAGTTTTTTACGGACGGACGGACGGACGGACGGACGGACGCCCGGACGGACGGACGGACGACACGGCTCAGTACATAGACTCACTTTTGCTTCGCATGTGAGTCAAAAAGGTGAGGTGGGAGGTTGATTAAATTTTTTTAATGCCACAAAACTCAAATTTAACATTCCTTTTGACGAGCTATCAAAGCCTTCTTTCCATTTCTGTGGCATTATGCCACATTGATAAATAAAAAAAATTTCAAACTGTTTCCATAAGCTCTTCAAGAAGTTCCGGCTTGTGTAATAATTTCAACTCTCCAGCAGATCATCAAAACTCAAATCAATAAGATTTTTTTTTCAAACTGAAAAAATGTTTAAAAAAAGAGAAAAAAGAAAGGAAACAAAGGTTCCCACCTGTCGTATCTGTCGAAGCCATAGGGGTCAGGAGCACGGGGAAGAGCATCACGCCGGTCCCAGGCATAGGGGTCGGCGTATGGGTCGCGGTCAAAGTATGGATCCCTAGGGTCTCGGAGGTCCCTGGGGTCGCGGGGTCTCCCAAACTCATTGTAAGGAGGGTAGGGGTCGAATGGCCTGCCAAACTCCTGTACACATAAAGTGGATGCCTCGTGTTCAAGGTCCCCTTTTCAAAGGATTGTTATTAGACAACTCACCAAGTGGATGTTGTTTCCAAAAGTAAAACATTTTCTGATGGTGAAAGACCTCAGGAGAGAATCAATTTCAAAAGTTTGCAAATCCACCCCTAAACACACACAGTTCAATCCTATGATTAACACTTTGACTTTGGTGGACATATGTTCTACAAAATGAGACTCTGTGGCCGAGTGGTTAGCGCGCTGGACCTACAGTCGCTTGCGGCCAGTGGGTACAGCATTCGAAGCTGCGCGGTTCGAGTTGCATCCTTGAGCACGATGCTTAACTCCCATTGCTTCTTCCCACCCAGGAGTAAAACCGGGTACCTGTGAGGGCAATGTTGGCAAAATGTAGTACGATTAACCCCTGAATGCGGCCAAGCGCCAGCATCGGGTTGTAATACTCCCCAGGGAGCGGAGTTGGTGCTGGTACCTGACTGTGTGCGTCTTAAAATGTCTGTCACTGTTTGTTGTGAGGGACCAGTGAGGATTGATCAAGATGCCCAGTAATCAGGGGGTAAAGTGTAAAGCGGTTTGAGCACCGATCAATGGTGGAAAGTCGCTATATAAAATCACTCCTTTACCTTTCCCTTTTACAATGCATGAGAAAACAAGACTAAAGTTGGAAAGATGACAAAATGAGATGCTTCAACATTATTAATTATTCATGCATTATTCAGAAAAACAGCATGTTCATAGACGAAACCTATAATTTTTCTAACAGTAATGCAAACCTCAAGCAAGCTATTGTACATCATAGTTGCTGTAATGTTTCTAACAGTAATGCAAACCTCAAGCAAGCTATTGTACATCATAGTTGCTGTATTGTTTCTAACAGTAATGCAAACCTCAAGCAAGCTATTGTACATCATAGTTGCTGTATTGTTTCTAACAGTAATGCAAACCTCAAGCAAGCTACTGTACATCATAGTTGCTGTATTGTTTCTAACAGTAATGCAAACCTCAAGCAAGCTACTGTACATCATAGTTTGCTGACGACTTCTCTCAGCGTTTGTCGCCTTCAGCCTTGTTTCTCATGAACAGACGCTGCGCTAATGGTCTCAAAGTAAGACAAGAGGATTTGTCACAGCATCATGGCCACCACTCAGCATGC
>JAWQFJ010017591.1:50000-80914 GCA_034096865.1 Theodoxus fluviatilis
ATCCAATGGCAGATCTCTCAACCAATGACAAGCAGGATCACAGTAGATCTATTGAATCCAACACAAAACCACCACTCCCTCTCATCAAACAAGAAAAGCCTGAAACAGCAAATGCTGTAAACCCATCTACCTCACCAAATACGGCACATGTATGAAAATGAACCAGATGCCTTTGCCAGGAACATCACCACAGGGCGGCAGAAGACCTCTCTCTAATGCTAACAGGAACTGGCTGCTGTAGCTGAAGACCTCTCTCTAATGCTAACAGGAACTGGCTGCTGTAGCTGAAGACCTCTATCTAATGCTAACAGGAACTGGCTGCTGTAGCTGAAGACCTCTCTCTAATGCTAACAGGAACTGGCTGCTGTAGCTGAAGACCTCTCTCTAATGCTAACAGGAACTGGCTGCTGTAGCTGAAGACCTCTCTCTAATGCTAGCAGGAACTGGCTGCTGTAGCTGAAGACCTCTCTCTAATGCTAACAGGAACTGGCTGCTGTGGCTGAAGACCTCTCTAATGCTAACAGGAACTGGCTGCTGTAGCTGAAGACCTCTCTAATGCTAACAGGAACTGGCTGCTGTGGCTGAAGACCTCTCTCTAATGCTAACAGGAACTGGCTGCTGTAGCTGAAGACCTCTCTAATGCTAACAGGAACTGGCTGCTGTGGCTGAAGACCTCTCTCTAATGCTAACAGGAACTGGCTGCTGTAGCTGAAGACCTCTCTAATGCTAACAGGAACTGGCTGCTGTGGCTGAAGACCTCTCTCTAATGCTAACAGGAACTGGCTGCTGTAGCTGAAGACCTCTCTCTAATGCTAACAGGAACTGGCTGCTGTAGCTGAAGACCTCTCTCTAATGCTAACAGGAACTGGCTGCTGTGGCTGAAGACATCTATCTTATGCTAACAGAAACTGGCTGCTGTAGCTGAAGACCTCTCTCTAATGCTAACAGGAACTGGCTGCTCTGTTCTTGCAATGCTATCCCCACTGGCAACGGTGCCTTTATTTGTTGTGCCACTAACGGCATTGAGTAGTGCATGGTCACTTTCCCTGGTCTCACCTATCACCCGGCTCACTTCCTATGATGGCTCTGTGACTAGTGTGAGCCGAACGTTGAGGCCTTCTCCTTCGACCAACTACAACCTCCTGAAGCATTTACCTTTTCTTCTCATTGCTAAATGCACTGCTGACAATATTTTCTCTGCTCAAAAAATAATGTACAAGAATGTTTTGATTAAAAACGGATGAGAAAGGAAGACAAAAATCTGTTGTACAAACCTCAGCATTCCTTTCTTCCCCCATGTGTTGTTGGCTGAAAACAAATGTAATGGATATCATAACACACCAGAACAAGAAGGGCAAAGCCCATACGACTCACATGCTTGACCTTGACCTTTACATGACCTTGACCTTCAGGTGACCTTCAAGGTCAAGGCCAATCAACTACACCTAGCAATGACATCATACACTAAACTAAGGAATGCTTTACACATTTTTCCTACCAAAATACATGTGGCCTTGACCCAAGGTCAAGGTCATTCAAGGTCATGCAACACAAAGCTGTTAATTCAAGACATAGGAAGCACAATGGTGCTTATTGGCACTTTCTACCATGAGATATAGTCACTTTTAGTGGTTCACTACCCCATTTTGGTCACATTTCATTAGGGTCAAAGTGACCTTGACCTTGATGATATGTGACCAAATGTGTCTCATGATGAAAGTATAACATGTGCCCCACATAATTATTAAGTTTGAAACAGTTATCTTCCATAGTTCAGGTTCAAGGTCACTTCAAAATATGTATACAATCCAACTTTGAAGAGCTCCTGTGACCTTGACCTTGAAGCAAGGTCAACCAAACTGGTATCAAAAAATAGGGCTTACTTTGCCCTATATACCATGTATAGGTGAGGTATCCAATCTCAAAAACTTCAGAGAAAATTGAGAAAATGTGAAAAATGGCTGTTTTTTAGACAACATTTATGGCTCCTGCGACCTTGACACAAGGTCAAGTCACTATGTATGTTTTTTGAGGCCTTGTCATCATACACCATCATGCCAAATTGGGTGTTGATAGACTTAATAGTCTCCAAGAAAAATCCAACGTTTAAGTTTTTTACGCACGGACGGACGACACGGGTGAGTACATAGACTCACTTTTGCTTTGCATGTGAGTCAAAAATGTAATATCTGACAAACATTCTATTTCTGCAAATATGGTCTTGGACTTTCTTGTTGAAATGTGTCATTACTGGGCCTTAGCATAAAATAGTATTGGACATGGTTTCATTGCAGCATAGAGCATACAGGTGCCACTAGAGTTACAGTGCCCTCCAATTCATCCTCGTCAGACAATGCAGCACATTGATGATACGTGTTCCTCTCAAGCATTCAAATCTTTTCAGATGAAATGCAACCTGCCATGACCAAAAGACTCACTAAGTCAGCTTTAAAGATTTTGAGGCATGAGTATTGTTAACAAGAAGGGCAAAGCCCATACAACTCACATGCTTGACCTTGACCTTTATATGACCTTGACCTTCAGGTGACCTTCAAGGTCAAGGTCAAACAACTAAACCTACCAATGACATCATACACAAAGAAATGCTTTACACATTTTTCCTACCAAAATACATGTGACCTTGACCCAAGGTCAAGGTCATCCAAGGTCATGCAACACAAAGCTGTTAATTCAAGACATAGGAAGCACAATGGTGCTTATTGGCACTTTCTACCATGAGATATAGTCACTTTTAGTGGTTCACTACCCCATTTTGGTCACATTTCATAAGGGTCAAAGTGACCTTGACCTTGATGATATGTGACCAAATGTGTCTCATGATGAAAGTATAACATGTGCCCCACATAATTATTAAGTTTGAAACAGTTATCTTCCATAGTTCAGGGTCAAGGTCACTTCAAAATATGTATACAATCCAACTTTGAAGAGCTCCTGTGACCTTGACCTTGAAGCAAGGTCAACCAAACTGGTATCAAAAGATAGGGCTTGCTTTGACCTATATACCACTTGTAGCTAAGGTCGCCATTCTCAATAACGTGGGAGAAAATTGGGAAAATGTGAAAAATGACTGTTTTTGAGACCACATTTATGGCTCCTGTGACCTTGACCTTGAAGCAAGGTCAAGTCACTATGTCTGTTTTTTGAGGCCTTGTCATCATACACCATCATGCCACATTTGGTGTTGATAGACTTAATAGTCTCCGAGAAAAATCCAACGTTTAAGTTTTTTACGGACGCCCGGACGGACGGACGGACGCCCGGACGACATGGCTCAGTACATAGACTCACTTTTGCTTCGCATGTGAGTCAAAAAATCCTGCAAAACTAAAGCTCTGAGTGAGGGCAATAACTACAAATATCAGATGATTCAAAATTATGTTATTACAGAGTGTAGTCAACTACCCCCAAATCAGTCCTTTTGTGAAAATAGCCTTTGAGGTAAATGGAGGCAGCGAGTGTAAAAAGTCCATTGCAACTGAGGTCAAAATTAATTTTTTCTACAAAGTTACTTGACAACAGGATTAAATGTGAACAGGCAGACCAAACCTAGAGAAAAGACGGATGATTTCAGAATCTCATAATATGCATCAGTTCCGATGTCACAGGAGATACAGACCCTCAATTCAACCCATGCTAACTCAGTGCTTTAGAGACCACATGGAAAGGTAAGTATTTCTCTAAAACTAAATCAAAACTACTTTTTAGGCAGACAGTATCTTTATAACTCCCAGAGATACTAGAAAAATGGTCCCAGATGCTAGAAATAGTTAAAACTCAATTTACTTGTGTTTTCTTGCATTTCACTCAAGTGAATCAGGAGCACCTTCAGTGGGATCAAGCCACACATGTTCAAAATGGCCAAGTACTGAGAACACGATCTTCTGCAGCAAGATAAAATATTTATTAAGTTTAATGCTGTACTAGCCTTTGTGATCTTTGATGGCCACACACAATAAGCTTAATTAAAATAATTGCAAAACATACAGACACACACACACCACACACACAATTTACTCACTAGAATCCCTCAGGGCCCTCTGCCCCAAGTCCTGGTCTGGTTCCACGTCCAAGGCCACCAGGAGCACCTCGGGGCGGAAATCCTCCACGGCCAGCAAACTGGGGAGGCCTCCCCCTCATGCCACCTCGACCGCGCATCCCCATTGGTCCCTGGAAGCCTTCCTCCTCAGGTGGGACACCCGCAGCCTGGTCCTCCTGGAACTGCTCTTCTTCCCCAAACTGCTCTCCCCCTGGGCCAAAGTGACCTGGACCAGGCCCAAAGCGGCCTCTGGGACCACGGAAGTTGCCCCTTTCGGGAAAATGCCCTGGGTCCTGGGGGCCGCCCCGGCCACGGAAGCCTCTGCCTGGGGGTGGAAAGTTTCCGCCTCTCATTGGAGGACCACCTCTGCCACCTGCGCCATGCCAGGGAGCCTGAGAGAGATCCTCCTCCATCTCCTCCTGACCCTGGTAGTGACCCTCAGCTGGCCCCATGGGTCCCCCCCTGCCCCTGAATGGTCTTCCTTGGGGTCTTCCCCTGACGTCCCCACCGAAGGCGCCTCTCCCTCTCCAAGGACCTGGGCCATGGTGGAAGCCCTGCTCCAGTGCATTGGCCTGCTCTCCAAATTCCTCATATGTCTCCTCTGCTCTCGGGTGGTATCCCACCTCATCTTTGCCTCCATAGTGCGAGGGATCCTCTTCAGGGTTCAGGCTACTTTGATCCTGCAGTAAGACTGGTTGAGGCCCCCTCGGCCCCATGCCTTGTGGGCCTCCTTGGCCTCTTGGCCCATTAAAGCCCTGGCCTCTGCCTGAAGGTCCAGAAAACGGTGGACCCTGGGAGCCTGTGTCACCTGGAAAGCGTGGACCCTGAAGGCCTTGGTTGCCTCCTGGACCAGGGAAAGGTGGGCCTCGCGGACCTTGGCCTGGACCAGACGACGGAGGTCCCCTTGGGCCCTGGTCTCCAGGTGGGCCTGAAAAGCGTGCACCCTGAGGTCCCGTGCTTCCTGGGGGACCAAACCTGTTCCCAAACCCTCCTGGCCCCCGAGGGCCTAGTCCCTGACCTTGGAACTGGTTGAGCCCTGGTCCACGGGGGGGCATGCCAGGTCTGAAGGAGTGCATGTCATGTGGAGAACTTCCAGCTTCTTCAGGGACATCCATCTCCTCACCACCCTTGCCACTATCCATGGTGCCTTGGCTTTGCTCCACAGGCTCCATGGAGTCTTCTTCAGGCTTTGGAGACTCCCACCTTGCTGATCCTCCCATTTCTCCAGGAGCGGAGCCAAGAAGTCCAGGTCGAATATTTTGCATACCTGGGCCAGGTGGGCCCTGACCCCTAATCTGTGGACCAGATGGTCTTCCAGGACCTCCAGGACCACTGAACCTTGCCCGAGGACCCTGCTGCCCAGGAAATCGTGGTTCAAAGGGTGGTTGTCCCCTCTGGTCTACAGGAGCCTCATGCTCATCGGAGGGTGCCTCACCAAAGTGGGACTGTCGCTGATCTGGACGTCCCTGCATGCCTGGGGCCGGTCCCTGTGGATCTCCCCACCTTAGGCCCTGCTGCTGCTGGCCAGGAGGTCCAGGGAATCGGGAAGGGCCCTGTCCACCATAACCTTGGGGTCCACCAAATCTGGGCTGGCCTGGACCAGGCCCTCTAGGCCCAGCCTGCTGCATGCCGTATCCCCCCTGGATGGTGCTGTCTCCGTCTCCACCGTCAAAGCCCTGGTCCTGCTTGTTGTTGCCATATCCACCGTACATCCCAGGGTACCCCGACTGCTGGTCCTGGAAGTTCCTGCCGGAGGGACCTCCATAGTCCCTGTGCGGCTCCATGCCATGCCCACCGTAGCCTGGGGGCGGCCTCTGGTCCTGCTGCCCATGGCCACCAAAGCCAGGGTGTCCACTGCCCCTCGGCCCCCCCATGGGACCTTCCTGCCCCCCAAAGCTCGACCCCCTTCCTGCCTGGCCTGGGGGTTCAGGTGTGGGTTCTGGGGGAGGTGGTGGGGGAGCTACCTTGGCTTTGAGCTCCTGAATCAGGACTGACTTTCGAGTCTGGATGTCCCGGCTGTGTTCATCCATCTGCAGCTTGTACTGACTCCACTGCAGCTCATACTGCCTGTACTGGCTCTGGTCCGGGTGGTCTGCAAGAGGCAGAGAAGGCTGCAGGCTGACACAAGCAAGTACAGTGCCATGCATGCGGCCTTCCAGCTGACTTGCATGCAAAGTACAATGGCACTAACATTACTTTCACATCACAACAAACTTCAGATTTCAGTATTTGCTTCATGAAAACTACATCAGACTATTATATAATTTCTTTTTCTTTTCTGTTTGGTTATTTTCAAGGTTGTTTTTGTTGCTGCTAGTTGTTGTTGAGGTGTCTATGAATAGTCAACTAGAACTCTTACCATCAGCAACTCAGTATAGAACCAACAATAGGTAACTCGGCCTACCAAACATCAGTAACTCTGCCTACCAAACATCAGTAACTCAGCCTACCAAACATCAGTAACTCAGCCTACCAAACATCAGTATCTAGGCCTACCAATCAGTAACTCGGCCTACCAAACATCAGTAACTCAGCCTACCAAACATCAGTAACTCAGCCTACCAAACATCAGTAACTCAGCCTACCAAACATCAGTATCTAGGCCTACCAATCAGTAACTCGGCCTACCAAACATCAGTAACTCAGCCTACCAAACATTAGTAACACAACCTACCAAACAACAGTAACACAACCTACCAACCATCAGTATCTAGGCCTACCAAACATCAGTCCAGTCCTGCATGAGGATGGCTTTTGTAGGTCATCTGTCAATATAATGCACCCACAACACAGCCTGATGGCAAGGTAAAGGTGCTCTTTTTTATATTGCCACATTTTCACCCATTGCTCTAACTGCCCACATTTACTCCCTGGTTATCAGGCTACCTCTGTGTATCGCTCCAACATGTCTCAACTCCCTGGATGTACAATGACAACACAGACAGACAATGGGGATTAATCAGTCCCCCTATTTCCATGCAGACTTTAGAGAGGCGCTTTCTTGAAAAACACAGTCAAGATTGAGCAAAACGCTTGAAAAATTTAAGAAATTTAAACTAATTTCTATGTTTTCCTAGCATACTTACCAGTAGACAACCATAGGTATATGACCTTTTCACCTCGAAAAAAGATTTGCAAAAATCATCCCACACACGTGGCTAATAGCATCAGCCAATGAAAAGGCTCCATCTATAGCGCCATGGCCAGTGAAAGGGAGGCAACTCTCCCTGTTTCCTGCACATGCGCATAGATACCATGATGCAACCACGTGCCACCACTTTTCGACACCATACCGAGAAACTTGTGTGAAGATGCACAAAAAATGGGGAGGAGGGTGGGACATTATGTTGTCTACTGGTAAGTATGCTAGGAAAACATAGAAATTAGTTTAAATTTCTTAAAGTTTTCCAAACATACTGTACCAGTAGACAACCATAGGTAGATTACCCCAGAAGGGAGGAGGGATGTGCATCTACCAACCTAACTTAAAGAACTCACACCACTCAAAGGCCAGGGTTCGTACAGGTTTTTAGATACAAAATTCCATGACTTTTCCATGACTTTCCATGACCTTCAACAACATTTTCCATGACCTAGCGTACTGTGATACATGACAATTTTAAAGAGAAAAGTGTATGGCGCACGACCAAACTCACGCACAATACACCCGTTGTAAAAAAAATTCTAATTCTTGTTATTATTTTTACAGCAGATTGATTCAAAAACTGACAAATGCAGAAAATTTTCAAACAAGTACTCCTTAAAATGATGATACTTTTGTCCCAAATTGTCTGGTGCTTCAACGATTAACGCACGCTGAATGTGGTAATCGAGCACAAACAGGTGGAAAATTTCCGCCTATTTTCTATTTTCAAGCGCACAATCCGGGCGCTAGACAAAAAGTAGATTCATCCTACATTAACATCGAATATAGCGTTGGAAGGGGGAAATCTTGTAGAATCCGAGGGTATCTGTACGAAAGTGGGAGTGAGCAAATTTTAACAAAATGTCCGATGACGTTCGAACTTTCATCCATAACTCGTCTTTCGATTTTCACCGGAAGTTCAAACATACACCGAACGAAAGAGCAATCTTTCCTCTAATGAGTAGTAAAGTTTCAACTTGATCAAATGAGAAACTTCGACGGACGAGTGTTTAGAAGAGACCAACCCGAGTCGCGAAATGCAAACTCCGTCGAGCCACCGCGAGTCGGTAGTGGCGGAGGGTGTTTTTTTTTACGTAATCGGCTTGTATGTTCTCAGCGGAAATAAGACGGATTAACACAAAACTACACGACACATGTTCTTGAAACCTTCTGCTTCATAAACAACTTTCATTCTTGTTTTTATTCACAATATTTTGTGGATTGTCCACAATTAGCCATGAAAGTGAAGTGGTATTGCCGAGTGCATTTTGGCTAGTACTGTAGTAGCGCAAAGATTTGATACAAATTACCATGGAATCCTACCACTAGTTAAAAAAATTAGACAACTCAGAAAGACTTTCATCTTTCATGTTACATTGGTATTTTGTGTTATTGATATGTGCGAATCCTAGAAAAAGTGGATTCTATCGAACCGACGGCCACTTCCGGTCTGATGAAATTTCTTCGAACATCGCGTGCGGCGTCTATTTAGCACTCGCTGAAGGTCCCGAGTTCTACAATACTTTTTCCAATATGTGCAAAATATTGCAATAAATATCTTCCTATCTGATTGTTCTAGCATAAACTGAAACAAAAACCTCAATAAACTAACCAATTTCAGCTGATTTGTCCGTCAAAATCGCATCTGCGCCGTCACGCTCTTACTCGCCATGAATCATTGTGTGATTTTGACGGTCATGCTATTTACCAAAATGGCGCTAATGTCTTCGAAATGGCTTAGAAATGAGCATATATATCGTTATCCCCTTCTTGAATATGATATATTTAAGCTATTCTAATTAAACCAGAACTATATTTGACCAAATTACGTTAGAAACAGCAACATTTTGAAACAGACATGCGGTCGCCATTTCGATCCAGCGCCAAATGGTAAATAGCAAAATCGGACATGGATATCCAGCTGTTTCTTCTGAAGTTCAGCATTCAGGGACTCATCAAAGAGCAGCACCAGAGAATCAGAAGACCGGGCCTTTGCCTTGAGCATGTCTAAGAAATGTGGCCCCAGACCAAAAGTTATCAAGTACCGGGCTTTGCTTTCACTCAAGGCAAACTTGGAGGCGATGACACTGTCGGGAAACATGCGACGGAACAGCTCGTTCATTCCTTTGGTACTGGAGAATGAGAAGTGGGAGATGACCATTTTCAACAAAATTTCTGCTTTCAGTGTGTCCTCTGTTGTCAAGAAAGTGTCAATCCCAGTAGATCTACTGCCACTGCCAGTGGGTGCAGGCCTAGTTTCGACCGGCGTAGCAGCGCCAGCTGGAACCACCACCTTTGAAGCACTCTCTGTCTCAGCAATTTTTGCAGTTTGAACAAAATCTGATATTCGTGTTTGACGTTTGCTCTTTTCTTCTTGGTGTTTTTTAGCACGCGCCTGGTGCGCGACACCTTTCATGTGGCTTTTCAACGCTGCCGCTTCCATGTTGGATACAGCAAAGTCTTTTTCACAAAATCGGCACTTTGCCATCCCATCCACTCTCGCTCGCATGACCCATTCATGGTATTCAGGGTCTCCTGTCCAAGAGTCTTGAAAGCGACACTTTCCAGGCATGATGATAATCTGATTCTCAAAGAAACACTGCACCACAAACAATACAAGCTCTTTTCACTCTGTCCTCGCTTGAACCAACTGACCGGACCGGCGTGGAAATGAAACGAGGTCACCTAGCCAAAGAACCAATCAGGAAGCAGAAGGCACACGAGCCTTCAGAATTAACCAATGGGATGCAAGGGCACGTTTTCCTGACGTGCTCAGCGTTTAAAATTAGATTGAGAGTATCGCGCGAAGCACAGCCTAGAAAACGTATTTTTTTCTCTCTTTTTTTCTTTCTTAAATTCCATGACTTTCCATGACCTAAGTTGAAATTCCATGACTTTCCAGGCCTGGAAAATGAAAAATCAAATTCCATGACTTTCCAGGTTTTCCATGACCTGTACGAACCCTGAAAGGCGGACAGCTGAACCCGCCACAACCAATTATTGATGTCAAAGGTGCCGTCCAGACAACGAACGCGAACATCCTGCAGGCAGTGATGCGTGAAAACGCAGTCACTGCGCCAGAACGCCGCCCTCATGAGATGAGAGCGATACATTCTTGGCAAAAGCCACAGAGGTCGCAACCCTGCGAATCTCATGAGTCCTGGATACACCAACCAGAGGAACGAGCTGCGCATTCAAAACGTGTTCGTGATCCAAAGACAAATCCAGCTTTAGGAAAAAGGATGTCTTTGATATCCCGCCGTGGCCAAGTTCCATGGAAGAAACAGTCTATGTCGGTGAAACGACGAGACTAAGTTCTAGCCAGACATACTCCAGTGCACAGACTGGACAGTTGACACAGTCAGTATCGTTCGGATCGACATACACCTGTGATGGTGGGACTCTCCAACCGAAAGACACGTCAATGCCACACGTGGCCTTGCTTGTGTTCGTGAACGCCGAGCGATAACTACCGAGGGAGGCGTGTGACATCGAACGAGGGAAACAAGACCTGTCTCTGCAAACTGTGTCTGAACAGAGCCAAGCAGAAAGTTCAGGAAGTGAACGACCGACTGGCCCATTCTCAAGTGAGGCTGCTCGAGAATGGACCAGAGAGAATGAGAACATGTATTCCCCATCCGCCAGAGCAAGCAGCTCAAGGAAGCATGAAACTCCCGTCCAGAAAGGTGCGACCAAAATCATCCGAGGACACTCTAGGGTGACCCTGGCCAACACCTTCGGAATAAGGCGAGTGGGAGAAAAAGCATAGACATGCACGCCCGCCCACGACCTAGCAGAAGCATTCGTCCGAGAGCCCTCGGATCGTGCATCTGCGAGAGGAAACATGGAAGACGTGTGTTGAATCGGGTGGCGAACAAATTCACCACGAGTTTGCCCCAGCGAAGCCACAGTCTATTCCATAGGAAGAAAAAGATTCCTCCGGCTCAGTGAACTGCCAGGATATTCAATTTCCCGGGAAAGAATGCCGTGGAAATGGAACCTCCAGGAAAGTGAGCCCAAGAGAACTTCCTCAGCCCAGAGAGACAGAGTCGTGGAGACTGTGCCACCCTGACGGCGAAGAAAACTCAGCCACGCGACATTATCACCCGAGATTGTCACGTGCCGATCACGCAATACTGACACCAATCCCTTCAGAGAGAGAATACACTTCCATCTCTAGAAAGTGGATGTGCCGTAGAGACTCGAGTGCAGACCAAAGGCCGGACACCAAGGTCGTGTCTGTGTCGTTCCTCCGGCTCAGTGATCTGCCAGGATAGTCAATTTCCAGAGAAAAAATTCAGTGGAAAAGGAACTTCCATGAGAGTGAGTGCAGAGACGATAGGTGTAACCAACCAATCGTCCAGGTACAACCGCCAACCGAACTCCCCTGCCTCTCACCAACATCGCCACTGCTTGAAGACTGAATCCCAGCTGGAATGCTCAAGATCAATCGTAAATCCGGCGACTGCCGGGAACAAAGCAGCAAGCTGATACCTATAACGTGACTCCTGTCCCTCACGATCTACGGTAGAACGCCCAAACTCCAGAACACTAAGGCAGCACGCTGATCGGCCCACAAGGGCGTAGCCTCCATGCGGTCGATAGCAGTGCTCTGCCTGTCCCAGACCTATCCGACACGATCCACTGATCGCTCCGACTTCCAGAAAATCCGAAGCTAACACAGGAAAGAAGGAGATTCACGCGAAGAAAAACCAATGCACCGAGACAAAGCTAGAGACAATAATTGAACCTAACCGGACTGAAAACCGGTGGAACAATACATGTAAAGTGCACAAACGGAGAATGAACAGAAATCGAAAAAACGCCAAGTGCCGTAAGATTTCTGAAAACCCCGATGTTCGTAGACCCCGCCTGAACTGCGATCTGTCGATCGAACAGGCGATCGCCAAGAAAACAACGCCAGCATGTTGATCCGACCGCAAGGGCAAAACACTGTGCGTTCGTCAGCAACACCTGGCTGAAACCGATTCCCGGAAGGGACGAACTGGACAAAAAACAGACTCAAAGGAAAGATCACGATCTGTAATCGATCCGTCCATCCCCAGAGACCTGAGGCAGCAGCTGACTGACAAGAATGCAAGGCAGCATGCCGATCTGCCCACCCGGGCCTTGCCTCCGTGCGGTAGATAGCAAGCCCTGCCTGTCTGCCGATCTTGTTGTGATTCCCGGCAGAAAGGATCACGAACTAGCGTGAGATTAGCCGATCGCCGGGAAATGAACGAAACAAGCTGATCTGACTGCAAAGGAAACGTCACTGAGCGAACGTCAGCATCGCCTGCCGTGACGAAATTCCCGGCCGGAAAAAACACGATTCACGCGAACACCGGGAATACAAGGCAGCAGCTGATCGAACCGCAAGGAAAAAATCTCTGTGCGGCGTCAGCAATGCTCTGCCTGTACCGCGGACGACCAGACCGAAGGAAAGATCACGATCTGATCACCTATCAGCCGATCCCCAGAGACCTGAGGCAATATTGCTGATCGACAACGCATGGGCAAAACCGAGCGATCGTCAGCAACGCTAGCCCCAAGTCGAGAATCCTGCCCGAAATCTCGGGACCGCCGAGAATTCAAGGCTGCCTGCCGATGGAACCGCGCGGAAAACCCCAGCGCGAACCTCAGCAATGCTCTACCCGTACAGTGACCCTGGTCCATACCTAGCTACCGTTCGATCGTGTCTGATTCCCGACAGGGATGATCACGATCGAGCGATAGATCAGGCAATCGAGGAAAAAACAAAGCCGTATGCTGATCAGACCGTGAAGGAAACCCTGTGCGGTTGTCAGCAACACTCTGCCTTTGTCCAC
The DNA here is from genome assembly GCA_034096865.1 of Theodoxus fluviatilis. Taxonomy (NCBI): domain Eukaryota; kingdom Metazoa; phylum Mollusca; class Gastropoda; order Cycloneritida; family Neritidae; genus Theodoxus; species Theodoxus fluviatilis. The sequence goes on from JAWQFJ010017591.1 coordinate 63,031, forward strand.
CGACTCCAACACTGACTGACGGTGAAAATGATGCACATCCGAAGCGGATTTCTCTTGCTCGAGAGGAATCGTCGGATGCTCATCTACCACCAGAGAAGCGTCTACATCCGATGTGGCTGGATAGAACGCACCGCCATCATCAGACTGGGACGCGTAGTCGATGCAGAGGAGGGAGAGGGCCGAAACATGACGCCTGGAACCGACCAATGCCCCCGTGACCCCGTGTAAGGATAAGCACGGGAGGCGGGCAAAGTACGAGCGCCGGAAGGCAGCCGGGCGGATTGCCATCGAAAACGCTCAGAGTCCGCAGACCTATGTGAGCGACGAGCAGAAACCCGTACCGGACTGAGCGATCGCGAATCAGAGTCTGACAAATCACAAGGGAGATAGTGTCGAGACTCAACGCGCCGCCAAAGCAGAGATTCCCGAGAAGCACGAACGGGAGAATCAGAGTCAAAGAGAAGATCGCGATCTGACATGCGATTGACCGATCCCCCTAGAACTGAGACAGTATGCTGATCGAAACGCAAATCCAAGCGATCGTCAGGCTTGTATCGCCGAGGGCGAGAATCTCGCGCAAAATCACGTGATCGCTGAGACGCCAAGGACGCAGGCTGATCAAACCGTCCGGGAAAAACCTCGGAGCGATCAACAGCACCGCGCGTCCTGTAAAAGGACCCCTGCCCAACACCATCTACTGCTCGATCGTGTCGATATTCCCGACAAGGACGATCACGATGGAGCAATAGACCAGGCAATCGTCGTGAAAACAAGCGAGGACGCTGATCAGACCGCAAAAGCAAAACCTCTGCGCGGTCGACAGCAACACCTCTCCGGTCGCGCTGATCGCCACGATCCACTGATCGAGGGACAGAACGCCCGGAAAACAAAGCAGCATGCTGATCGAGCCAACTGGGCATTGCCTCCGTGTAAGCGATCGCAACGTTGCATGCACCGTGACTGACGCCTGGCCGTCACGATGTACGGAACGATCGGCTGATCGTCCGAATGCCAAGGCAGCATGCTGATCGAATCGGACGGGCAAAGCCTCTGTGCGATCGATCGCAACGCATAGCCTGTATCCTGACCCGCTCTTTTCCTCTCTCCATCATGATCGATTGAATGATCATCTGATCGCCAGTGAACCATGGCAGCATGCTGATCGGATCGCGCGGGCATTGCCTCGGCGGGATCGATAGCAACGCTCTGCCGGTATCGCGACTCGTGTCGGATACGATCTACTGGTCGACCAGGAGAAGGCCAGGAATCCGAGGCAACATGCTGATCAGATCGCATGGGTAGAGCCCCCTTGCGATCGATAGCCGTGCCCACCCCACTGAGGGACTCGTCTCCGTCTCGACTTACCGCCGGGAGAGAATCCGATCGGTGCGACACCGCACTCTGGGAACTGAAACAAAGGCAGCCTCAGACAAATACACCAAACATGCAGCAGCCGCCTGGGGACCCAAAACTGGCTCAGAAACCACCCCCGAGCAATCCCCAGAGACAGAGTGTCCTGTAAAGAAGAGTTGTCGAGAGAAGAAAACTTCCCCGACACATCGTCTACCCTGCTACACGATGCAGAGGAAGAGGCCGAACGAGGCTTACTCGAACGCGACTTTACCTCTTACATGGCAAAAAGGAAGGAGGTATAGACAAACAGCTCTTCCTCTTAGAAGCAGAGCCGCGCTTGCGCACCTGCGCACCGCCTCCGTACCCTGAAGAGAGGTAGGAGGGCGAGCCGCCATATTCCCAAAATGGCGAAACAAAATGGCGGACAGCAACAGCGTCAACTTGACGCAAGCAGTAGCAAGAACGCACTCACAAGAATAAAAGCGTACAACAAGCGAAAACACGCTCACAACGCACCTAGCCGAAGCTAGAGACAACAGGCAACAAAATAACTGAACCAGACCGTGCACTGAGGTTACCGGCGGGAACAGAAATTGAAGCAAAAAACGAATTAAACAGGAATTCGAAAAACGGCGAGGGCCGTAGGAGTGTTTGTACTTCCCAACAGCAACGCCGCCATAGTCGACAGCAAATCGACTTGAGGAGAGCACCAGAGTACATCCAAACACTCCAACGAAAAGTCGAAAAGTGGTGGCACGTGGTTGCATCATGGTATCTATGCGCATGTGCAGGAAACAGGGAGAGTTGCCTCTCTTTCACTGGCCATGGCGCTATAGATGGAGCCTTTTCATTGGCTGATGCTATTAGCCACGTGTGAGGGATGATTTTTGCAAATCTTTTTTCGAGGTGAAAAGGTCATATACCTATGGTTGTCTACTGGTACAGTATGTTTGGAAAACTTACCTTTTCTCAAAATTACTTCAACAACTCAAACTTATGTCACAGAAATTCACAAACTTGTACAGATTATGCAATGAAGATTTGTTACATCCCACATAGAATGCGATGGATACATCCATGATGACATCCATCGATTATTGATAACAACAAAACATCAAGTCACTACTCCCAGTATGCCATACCTTCCATTGTCTCAAAATTACAAGTATCTACTTGTCAGCATTATGCTACATCATCCACTGTATTAAAACTACATGTCAGTGTTACGCTATGTTATTCACTGTATCAACACTAATTATCAGTGTTACGCTATGTCATTCACTGTATCAACACTACATATTAGTGTTACGCTATGTCATCCACTGTATCAACACTACATGTCAATGTTACGCTATGTCATCCAATGTGTCAACACTACACATCAATGTTATGCTATGTCATCCACTGTATCAACAGTGTTATGCCATGTCATCCACTGTATCAACACTACATGTCAGTGTTACGCTATGTCATCCACTGTATCAACACTACTTGTCAGTGTTACGCTATGTCATCCACTGTATCAACACTACATATCAGTGTTACGCTATGTCATCCACTGTATCAACACTACATGTCAGTGTTACGCTATGTCATCCACTGTATCAACACTACATGTCAATGTTACGCTATGTCATCCACTGTATCAACACTACCTACCAGGTTGAGTTTTGAAAGAACTCACTTTTGTTCTGTTCCTTCCAGTCATTGAACTGCTGCATCCATTCCTTGTACTGGTTCTCAAATTCCTTCTCTTCTTGCAGAATGGCATCCATCTCCGCAGAACTTGGGAAGAGTTGACTCACTGCAAGCACAGAAATTGTATAAGATTTTTCAGTCAAAAGGAAACGTCTCATAAAACCTGGTCAAAAGACTAAGTGAATTACAAGCCTTGTGGTGAATAGGGCCCCATGGTCGACATTTTATATAACTACAGCAAAAGATTGACTTGGATCAAGGTAGCTGCCAAGAGTGGCATTAGCAGGCAAGCAGAAATGATGAGCACAGATAAAAGCTGAAAAGCAATATATGGCCAGATAGAATCATTCCCTTTTTTTTTGCAGGAGGAAAACAATTTCCTTTTAGTGTTGCTGCATGCCAGTGATTGCAGCAAAGATAAACCACACCATCCCAGCTATAGAGACAGAAGTCATCATTTATTTTCCTACTTGTTACATGCTCAAGAAGTACACAGGCACACAAATCCATTTGTATGCAGACATGCTTGCAGGAGTGCATGCACACACAAACACAAACACACACTCACTCACACACACACACACACACACACACACACACACACACACACACACACACACACACACACACACACACACACACACACACTCACACACACACACACACACACACACACACACACACACACACACACACACACACACACACACACACACACACACACACACACACACACACTCACACACACACACACTCACACACACACACACACACACACACACACACACACACACACACACACACACACACACACACACACACACACACACACACTCACAACCTATACTTCACACTTCACAAGTATGCATAAATACCAATTTTCACACAAAACCATACCTGAAGGACACACATTACTTCATGTGCAACTGTTACATTTTACACCCATGCAAACTACCTTCTGCTTCTGTGCTTGGTGCAGCCACGGCACTCTGGTTCCCACCAGCTGCGTTGTTCCACTGACTTTGGCCCCACTGGTGCTGCTGCTGTGACTGCTGTTGCTGTGACTGCTGTTGCTGCTGCTGCTGTGACTGTTGTTGCTGCTGTAGCAATGGCGGCTGCTGTTCTTGCTGCTGCAGCAATGGCGGCTGCTGTTGTTGTTGCTGTGGCAGCTGCTGCTGTTGTTGCTGTGGCAGTGGCGGCTGCTGCTGTTGTTGTTGCTGTGGCAGTGGCGGCTGCTTCTGTTGCTGTTGCTGAGGCAGTGGCGGCTGCTTCTGTTGCTGTTGCTGTGGCAATGGCGGCTGCTGTTGTTGTTGCTGCTGCTGTTGCTGTTTCAGTGGAGGTTGCTGAGTTGGTTGCTGGTTGGGCTGAGCAGGTGATTGCTGCTCTGATGGTCTTAGAGGCTGCTGCTGCTGCTGACGACTTTGTTGCTGTTGTTGCCACAGCTCTTGCTGCTGCTGCCTTTGGTTGTGCCAGGACTGTTGCTGCTCTTGCTGCTGCTGACGATGGCGCTGCTGTTGCATCCACTGCTGGGCCTGGTTTTTCAGCAGCTCAGCTTTCATGCTCTCCTCCGTGGAGTGGGGCTTCAGGTCCTGCAGCAAAGTGGAAGAAGAATATGCACAGATTTATCATGCCAGTCCCATACATGTTTTCATTTCCAATCACCAAATCCAGTTCTCTAGGGGGGAAACACACACACACACACACACACACACACACACACACACACACACACACACACACACATTTGTAATTACAGTAACATGGCAAAAAGAAATACAGTCAGTAGGTAAGCCTGATTTATTAAAAAAACTTCTAGTAGACCGGATTGAGACTGCACATTTATGTGTGTGTGTGTGTGTGTGTGTGTGTGTGTGTGTGTGTGTGTGTGTGTATGTGTATATATGTGTGTGTGTGTTTCAAGAAACCTCATGTGTACAGTAGATCTATTCATCTGAACATAAAATGTATAATAGTATATGCTCTTTCACTAAAAATGCTTGTTAACCTTAATAGTGTTCATAAGGAAGATGGAAAAGCACACAGTTTGTCATTTACCTTCCTTTTTTTCTTCCCCCCCCCAAAAAAAAAAATAAAAAATAAATAAATAAAATAAAATAAAATAAATCTGTGAACTGTTAGCATTAAGTGCTACTACACTACCAAAAACTTCTAATTAGGGTAAAGCTATCACAGCAAAATTGCAACATCTATTTCACCAGAGACAGCAAGTAGTGAACATTTGCAACCATGCAAAAGTAAAAAGTATTTTATAATCAGAATTACCAACCATTATATTATTTATCCTTTGCAACAGATTCTACTTTCTAGAAAGAAAAAAGAAAAAGAAAAACGCATATTGACGGCACATACATTGATATAATTATAATCAGTTCTTTTACATTGGAATAAAGCTAGCACTAATTACTTTTTTCTCCTTACATTACAAGTAAATTACGGATTTTCACAAAACATGAGTTTAGGGTCTTAGCATAACATATACAATAAAGGACAAAGATAAACAACAAAAATCAACGGGAATGAAACCACACACACCAATGAATAACGTTAGGTGAGAATTTGACAAGAGTGGTATACTGAGTAAATCAACGCGGGAACGGTAGAAATCGCGCCATGAAATCGGTATTAAAATGAAAAGACAAAAATCACTTCCGTCTACTCCGGATAATTTCAACGAGGAAACCCTGCTTGTTCATATCGGCTGTAATCACCAAAGATTGTATTTCCAATTGGAACAGTAACGTACTTTCGCAGCCTCGTCAGCTTCTGGTTCTGGCGGCATCGGTGGAGGTTCTGGGGGAAGTGGTGGTTTCTCGTCAGAAGGAGGCTCAGCAGGCGGTGCTGGATTAATCGGTTGAGGAGCAGGAGCGTTGCCAAAAGGTAATCCTCCAACCATAGAAGTCATCATTCCCGATGAATTATGCGGTGACTGCTGCCAATGTCCCATCGGCAATTGTTGAGCGGCCGTGTACAATAACTGGTACATCGGATTTTGGAACGCCGACGGATCAACTCCCATCTGACTGGCATTCTGAACGGCCTGGGCCGCCTGGACGGCCTGAAGAGCTAATCGTGGGTTAATAAACCCACCTTGCATCTGTTGCCAATTGAACATCTTTCGTTGAATTCAGCGGTATCCAAGTGTTTCAAAAGCATTCACCAACGCTTCCACTCGTGTGCGGCATCCATGTTGAAAATTTTTGTTTCAGGAGTTGTGTCCCCTCATTATGCCATGCAGCATTCACAAAAGAAAGTTTTTAACAAATCACGCGTTTTTGCTGCGCGATATATGTACGACAGTTTCAACCTATTGAACAACTTGAAAAGGTCAGATTGTTTGGAATCAAAGCTACAAGTCTGCTATGAGGAAACGTGATGAATACGTACATGCTTTGGTAGATGTCGCTGCAGAACAATGACGCCTTCTTAACCCCATATGAATCGAGCGCTCCGAAAAGATGGAGTGCTGTGTGAACGATAATGTATAAAAATCAGCCAGGTCCACATTTTAAACCATCGAACGTATTTTTTAACGATTGATTCGTCAAGACAATATTCTTTGGGTTGTTAAGAAAAACAATGTTAATGCACCCAGGAGTGCGATTTCCGGCTGTTCGATCCTGAAGCAACAACAATGTCGCTTACCCACCACTTTCATGCAGCTCGATCCACCGCAAAACACTCCACCCAATCCCACTCCTCACCACACCACTTCACACAATTCAACAAAACCACGTTATTTCAATTCCACCACAAATCCATCATCACACCCCATGCAAAACGCCATTTCGCATTAACCCAAATCACATCAACCTTACCACATTACGACACTAAACCGTGACGGTAAACCACCCCACTCCATTTTCACGTTGTCCCCAACCACTCCGCAACACACTTTAACAGGTCTTTGCCCGCACCGTTTGGTAATTTATTGAAGGTGACTTTTGTGAATTAGTATAGAGATTGAAAGATGACACTCGATGGGGAGAAAGGCGCATTTCTAGCATAAATAAGAGAATACCTATTTGTGACGTTACGTAGCGCCATTTTGTCCGCTTTCTATGTCATCTAGTTTTTAATCAAACGAACGACAACGTTTTCTGCAAAGGAATGTTTACCGGTAAACAAGGATAAGCTGCTTCTCTCTCTCTCTCTCTCTCTCTCTCTCTCTCTCTCTCTCTCTCTCTCTCTCTCTCCTTTTTCCGATCATACTTGTCACATAGAAGCCAATTAATGTGTCTATGTCAACGAGTTGTATTCCTCGAAACGAATCGTAAAGTCAGTGGTTCCACAAGGCTCAAATTTAGGTCCATTGCTCATCAGCTTGTATATCAATGATCTACCATTGAGTATATCAAATGAAAGTATCAAATGCACTATATGTTTGCAGATGACGCCATTATCAGCGTAAGCGACAGAAGCATAAATTCCATCCAATGCGCCCTGAACGTTACCCTTGATGATTTACAAAAATGGTGTTCATCAAATAGAATGGTTATAAACCCCTCAAAAACCAAGTGCATGATCCTAACTACAAGACAAAAACGTCAACGACAACCCTTAACCATCAACCTTATGCTAGAAAATGAAATCATTGAGCAAGTCTCAGAACACAGAGTGCTAGGCATAATTGTTGATGAACAACTAACTTGGGAACAACATGTCAATTCCTTATGCAAAACTATTGCTAAGAACATTTTCCTGCTCTCTAAACTGAGGCATTTTGTCAACACCGATGCATGCGCAATGTTTTTTCACGCACACATAAATTCCCATATTAATTTTGCATCTGTTGTATGGGATGGCTCCATGGCAGTGCACTTGAACAAGATTAAATCACTGTACAGACGAGCTGCCAAGCTTATTATTTCCGACTCAACATTGTCTACGGATGAAAAGATCAAAAATCTTGGCTTACTACCCTTCCAAAAACACCTCGTCCTCAATAAATGCATCCTTATGCACAAAATTGCTCATTCACGAGCACCGAAGTATCTTACTGATCTCTTCATTCGTCCCCAAACAAGCCATTCACTATCTCGCAACACTTTCATTCTACCACAACCTAGAGTAGACATTTTCAAAGGCAGTATTACATATTCAGGTGTTATGATATGGAATACACTCCCATTGCACCTAAGGAACAATACTTCCATGAAGTCTTTTAAAGCATCCATACGTGATTATCTATTCAGATGATCTCACTGCTGTCGCCTGTACATATGACACGTATTTGCTTGAACTTGAAGACTCACTGAGCTGACAGTTGTCAAAGGCATCTACTAAAATCTTTGTCATTGTTGATCATATTCTTCATATACCTTACCAACTGTTGTACATAGATTAGCTACTGTGTATTTTTTCTTATCTATCCATGTTTTCATTTCTTTATGAGCAAGGACAATTTGTAAGATAGGCAGAAATGCCTAAAATTTCATCCTTGATAAATAAAGAACCAATCAATCAATCTCTCTCTCTCTCTCTCTCTCTCTCTCTCTCTCTCTCTCTCTCTCTCTCTCTCTCTCTCTCTCTCTCTCTCCAAAGATTATAGGTTACCTATAATCTTTGCTCTCTCTCTCTCTCTCTCTCTCTCTCTCTCTCTCTCTCTCTCTCTCTCTCTCTCCCCTCTCTCTCTCCCCCCTCTCTCTCTCTCTCTCTCTCTCTCTCTCTCTCTCTCTCTCTCTCTCTCTCTCTCTCTCCCCCACCCTCTCTCTCTCTCTCTCTCTCTCTCTCTCTCTCTCTCTCTCTCTCTCTCTCTCTCTCTCTTCCCCGCCCCCCTCCTCTTACTCTCATTCTCTCTTCCCTTCCTCCCCCTTCCCCCAGCTCCCGCCCTCTCTCTCTCTCTCTCTCTCTCTCTCTCTCTCTCTCTCTCTCTCTCTCTCTCTCTCTCTCTCTCTCTCTCTCTTATCACATTTAAATATTTTGCCTCAAGGGCTGAATGTAAGAAAGGCACTACTGCCTAATTCACTACCCTTGTAAAATAAAATTATAAAATTCGTTCTCTCTCTCTCTCTCTCTCTCTCTCTCTCTCTCTCTCTCTCTCTCTCTCTCTCTCTCTCTCTCTCTCTCTCTCAGAGCCTATAAGCTTATGATAACAGTTCACTCTCTACAGATGACAAAATGAAAGAACTTGACATATTGCCTTTTCATAAGCATTTACAATTCAATAAATGTGTCTTAATTAAAAGAATTAATGATTGTGATGTGCCTGATTAATGGATAAACTTATTTCAATATTCAAATATTCATGTACATAACTTTATAATACCACAACCTAGGATTGATTTGTTTAATTATAGCCTATCTTATTCAGGGGCTACTATGTGGAACACACGTACTATCCAATTCTCTTAAAATTGCGATATGTTTTTTGAAACTATACACACTTTTCTTATGCAATCATCCTAGATACTTTCATCTTATTCTAAATTCACTTTGTGGTTATTTTCAACGTGGCATTTCGTTACCATGAATTGATTGTAGTCTGTGTTATTGTGTGAATTTGGTGTGGGATAGAGCGTGGGTGGGTGGGTAGGGGTGGGGGATGAGATTGGATTTGTTTGTTTGTTTTATTGTTTTAACAAGGGCTGGATGTTCATTCATGTATTTCCTTTGAAAAAGAAAGTTTAATCAACCAACCAACCAGCCAGCCAGCCAGCCAGCCAGCCAGCCAGCCAGCCAGCCCACCAACCAACCAATATCTCTCTCTCTGTCTCTCTCTCTCTCTCTCTCTCTCTCTCTCTCTCTCTCTCTGTCTCTCTCTCTCTCGCTCGCTCTCTCTCTCTCTCTCTCTCTCTCTCTCTCTCTCTCTCTCTCTCTCTCTCTCTCTCTCTCTCTCTCTCTCTCTCTGTCTCTCTGTCTCTCTGTCTCTCTCTGTCTCTCTCTGTCTCTCTCTGTCTCTCTCTGTCTCTCTCTGTCTCTCTCTGTGTCTCTCTCTGTCTCTCTCTCTCTCTCTCTCTCTCTCTCTCTCTCTCTCTCTCTCTCTCTCTCTCTCTCTCTCTTCAGAGGCACAACGGCAGCTCTCCAGTACGGACCACTACCGGCCTCTGACGACGGATCCTACGGAGCAACACGAACAAGAACTCCGCCGACTCATCAAGTCTTTCCCTTCCGAGCTCCAATCCCGCATCTCGGGAATGATCCCAAGCAACCCGCGCCTCGGATGCCTGTACCTCCTTCCCAAGATCCATAAAGAAGGCACGCCCGGATGACCCGTTGTGTCCGGAAACGGGACCCTCTGCGAGAACATCTCAGTGTTTGTCGACGAAATTCTCAAACCGATTGTTATGCGGGTACCAAGCTTCTGCCAGGACACGACGGACTTCTTGAACAAGTTAGCCAAGGTTGGGTCTGTACCAGAAGGAGCTCTGCTTGCCACCATGGATGTCTCACCTCTCTACACGAGCATCCCACACAGAGACGGCATCGAAGCCATCACCTCCGTGCTGAACATGGACAACTGCCCATGAAGTGGGATGATCCTCCAGCTGGTCCGCTTCATCCTCGAACACAACACCTTCACGTTCGGTAAGGATCGGTATATCCAAGTGCATGGCACCGCTATGGGGACCAAATTTGCACCGCAGTGTGCTAATTTGTTCATGCACAGGTTCGAGGAGGATTTCTTCGCTACACGGGAGCTGCAACCAGACCTCTACACCAGGTACATCGACGACATCTTTCTCATTTGGAGCCACGGGAAGGATTCACTGAGGCAGCTGCACCGGGACATCAACAACGCCCACCCCAACATCAAGTTCGTCATGAACTATTCATCTGCCTCCGTGACCTTCCTCGACACCCACGTCTTCATCAGAGACGGATCGCTGTCCACCTCCTTGTACAGGAAACCTACTGACAACCTGTGGTTACTCCATTTTAACAGCTCTCATCCGAGACGGATCAAGGAGGCGATCCCTTACGGTCAAGGCCTCAGGATCCACTGTATCTGCTCGAACTCGGATGACCGTGACCGACACCTGCAGCAGCTGGAAGATGCCCTCCTTCAAAGCGGCTACCACAGTGACGCGGTCAGACATCAGCTCGACAGAGCAACAAAGAACAAGCGCACTGACCTCCTCGCCAGACGACCCCGTAAATCGAAGGATTACAGGGTCCCGTTTGTGGTACAATACTTCCCGGGAGCCGAGGGACTGCGACACGGCCTGCGTAGGCTCCAACACCTCTTGGCGGAGGATCCCTACCTCTCCGAGGTGTTCCCAGCTCCTCCTCTCCTGGCGTTCAGGCAACCACCTAACCTGAAGCAGTTGTTGGTACGGAGCCAACTTCCACCTCTCAGCCCTGCCAGCCTCGGAAGCGTGCAACCCTGCAACACCTCCCGCTGTCTCACGTGCAACATCATCTGCCCAGACTCGACCATCACCCGAGACAAGACTACCTACCACATCAGGGGACACTACACCTGCGGCTCCAACAATCTGGTATACCTGATCAGATGCCGCAAAGAGTGCTCTGATGCCTGGTACATCGGTGAGACGGGTCAGACACTGAGACAGCGAATGAACTGACACAGGGCCACAATCAGGAATCACGCTCCACTCCCGGTGGCAGAGCACTTCAGCAGGCAAGGCCACACCGCGGTTGACCTGAGGGTTAGTGTGCTCACGGGACACCTGCAAGACCCACGACGGAGACGTGTGGTCGAGCAGCAGCTCATCGGGCTTTTCGGCACCCACGAGGCTGGACTGAACCGTGACCTAGGGTTCATGAGCCACTACAAGTGACTCCCGTGCCCCCACGCTTCTTGGGATTCACTCACCCCCTGTGGCCGTGCTCTGACATGCCTTTCCCGTGCATAGCACCGCCTGGCACGTGCCCCCCGTGACTCTTTCTACGCGTGCGCGGTTGTTCCTGCAGCCCTACAGGTCTGGCGACCTCTGACTTTTGAGTTTGGGCTCCCCTTGTCCCGAGACCCGCATGCGGACTACGGCCCCCCTGCTTTGTCACCCCACCCCTTTTCCCGTTGTGATGTTCTCACCCGCCGCCGCTGTTGCTGCCTATACCCCGTGCCGCATACCCCACTCACTCGATTGTTTGTGAACTGTTATCACAGGGCCTATATGTACACGATCGCACATAGCCTTTCACTGCACTGACGAAGGAGCCTACTTGGCCCCGAAAGCTCTGCAATAAATTTCTGAAGTTGGACAAGAGTCTCCCTACTTCTTTTGTCTGTCTGTCTGTGTGTCTGTCTGTCTGTGTGTCTGTCTGTCTGCCTGCCTGCCTGCCTGCCTGTGTGTGTGTCTGTCTGTCTGTGTGTGTCTGTCTGAGTGCAGGGGCGGATTATGGGGGGGTTCCTGGGATCCTGGGATCCCGGAACACCCCCCCCCGACCCCCCCCCCGACCCCCCCCCCCCCCAAAAAAAAAGGAAAAATAAATAAATAAGAATAATAAAATAATAATTAAAAAAGTGTTCAATCTCTCTCTCCAAACCATGAAAAAAAATGTGTACCCGACGTAAAACGAGCCATGCAAATATCAATAATCTTATTTCTAAGTAGTCTTTTATTTGAACAAGAATGCGGTAAAAAGAAGCACGCAAGAAGAGTAATTTCCCTTGGTTTTGAATGACTGCGACGAATCGATCAAAGATGCCGAAACGGCGCCCGCTCAGCGTCACAGATGCCGAGGGCTCTAAGAGAATTTCATTCTTTTTTCAATCGCAGCAGTCTGGTGCAACAGGTGAGCATTTTTTCAGGTATTTTTCATCGTTTTAGTAGGCAATACGAACCCGATAGTAATCAGATTGATCAACATCACCTGTGACCACAGTGCGGGCCGCTTGTTTTAGGTTTGGCAGATTATGAGATAATATTATATGTTTAGAAATTCAAGTCCATTAGGCCTACACCTTTTTAAATTTTATTTTCCGGTTTGAACAAACAGCGACCTCATCCAGACATGAAGAATCAGGAGCTGAAACAGCAGTTGACTTGGATGCAAATGTGGTTTGCGGCCTTCCCACAGAACCGGAGCTCGAGGTAGGCCTATTGCACGCACCTTCTTTCTCTCAGACTCCGAGTCTCGTTCGCCGTGGCTGTATGCATGAGCATAGATATCACACTGAAATTGAATTTAAAGGTAACACGTTTGTGGAGAAATAAAATGGATTGATATGTGTGTGATAAGGTTCCTTAGTCTAATAATAAATGTGTCCTTTTATGCAGTGTTCTGTAGAGCCAGTCCCACTTCCAGACTCTGTTTCCGAAGATCAGACGCCGTGTAGCAGCGGGGATAGTAGACCGTCACCAAGCTGTTCTCGGAATCTGCCTACGGTGTCAGAATCTCATTTGTCGACTGGTGGTAAGGGAGGTTTTGCATTTGATTAGGCTACACTCAATCTTAACTGAAATTCAAAACTAAATTGCAACTTGAACAATAAAGTAAGACTAAGTACTAACGTACAAACATGAAACACACCCCTGGACAGTGATGCAATGTTCATTCAGTAATAGTTATACCAACGGCCCTGTTTCATGTAAGAATGTGGTTATAATAAGACGAAAACAAATGAGGAGGAAGAGACTGGCTGGTTTGTTGTAGTTGGCTGTTGTTAATCTGTGATCACTACCAAAATATAATATAATATTATTAAGTTATTAAGACCACGCTTTTACTGAATGATAGCACAGAAACAGTAGGTACCTACTGTTGTAGTCGCACATTGTCTTTAACTTTAAGACTTATTCAGTAAAGCTTAGATTTGATTTTCATCATAGTTTTATACTGTTTTTCAGGCAAGTCTCAAGTTGACATCGCGAAGAGCTTGGATTCTGAAGAACCCTGGTCAGACCAAATGAAGCTGGACATTTTGACAAACCACTGGAAACCAACTAGTGCAAAGCATGTATTTCCCATCACTTTTCTTATGAATAAGCAAAGACGGTTTCAGTTTGAGTGGCTCGAGACCTTCAGGTGGCTCTGTTATTCACCTTCAGAGGATGGTGCATATTGTACAGCGTGTGTTTGTTTTCCAATGCGTGATGACCTCGGATATTTCGTGAAGAAGCCATTCCAGAACTGGACCAAGGCAAGTGACCAGATGAAAAAACACCAGATGAAAGATTACCATAAAGATGCCATGATCAAGGCTGAGTCGTTCATTGAAAACATGAAAGATCCAGCCAAAGCGATTGATGCCAGGGTGAATGAAACCCACATCCAGAGGATCAAGGACAATAGAGCCGTTCTGAAGAGTGTCGTTGACACAGTCATTCTCTGTGGCAGGCAGGGTCTTCCATTACGAGGCCATAGGGATGATGGATTGTTGGAAGACGAAAACCACAGCAACTTCAACGCGCTAATCCGCTTTCGCATTGATTCCGGAGATACAGTTCTTCAGCAACATTTAGAATCCTCTCATTCTGGTTCAGGTCATGCAACATACATCAGCAAGACCACTCAAAACAACATCATAGAATTGATTGGGGACTACATCAGGGACAAGTTGTTGGCAGAAGTCAAAGAAGCAAACCATTTTTCACTTCTTGCCGATGAAGTGTGTGACACAGCCAACTGGGAGCAGCTTGCGGTTGTTTTGCGCTTTGTGGACTCGTCCGATGTCATACGGGAAGAGTTTCTAGCCTTTGTTCCTTGTGAACAAATCACAGGTGAAGCACTCACAGAAAAGCTCCTTTGTTGCCTTGAAGACTGGGGTCTGCAAGTTGAAGACATCAGGGGGCAGGGATATGATGGTGGATCCAACATGGCCGGCAAATTCAAAGGGGTGCAGGCTAGAATCACTGAGCTGAATGATAAGGCCGTTTATTTCCACTGCGCGGCTCACTGCCTGAATTTGTGCATCGTGAAGGCATGCGGCGTCCAGAGCATCCGCAACATGTTCGGGACAATGAGGGAACTCTCACTCTTCTTCTCTTTGTCTCCAAAGAGGCAGCGCTTCTTGGAGGAAATCTTGGAGGCTTGTGATATCACCAACAAGCGAAAACTTGTAGACTTATGTCGGACCCGATGGATTGAAACGCACAATGCGTTCGAAACCCTGACCAACCTGTTCCCATACGTGTACCGTTGCTTGGGTGACATGGAGGACAAAAGCGAGGACTGGGACAGTGACACCCTGACGAAGTGCCGAGGACTGAGATCAGCAATCGCAAGCAGTTGTTTCATGGTGTCATTTGTGGTCACAAGAAACTGTCTCAAATACATCAAACCTCTCTCAGTGAGCCTGCAGAAGAAAACACGGGACATCGTTGAAGCCTATGCGGACATTGAAGGAACAGCCAGTGCTCTGGCTGATCTTCGAGGCAACCTGGATGACGTCTTCACAACTTGGTTCACTCAGGCAGAGGAGCTTGCAGAAAGCGTCCATGAAAATGTGACAATGCCGAGGACAGCGTGCTCACAGACACACAGGTCTAACCAACCAGCTGGCACAGCTGAGGAATATTTTCGTCGAAGCGTTGCGGCCCCCTTCTTAGATCATCTTATTGTTGAGTTTGGGAGCCGTTTTCAGAACGCTGGGTTGGTCCATGGTGGACTAATGCTCGTCGCAGACCAAGCTGCTGGTGTTGCGAATGCATGCAAGGTCCCTGACGGCATTACGTGCTTGGCAGACAAGTGGGCAGCTGACCTACCAGATCCTGATGAAATTCCAGCAGAGTTCCATCGCTGGTGCGTCAAGTGGAAAGGACAGACAGCACAACCATGCCCTTCAACAGTGGCTGCCTCTCTACAGCATTGCAACAGGAACTTCTTCCCGAACATTCATGTCCTACTTCGACTCCTGGCAACGCTTCCCGTCACCACTGCTGAATGTGAGAGGTCGATCAGCGGTCTTAAATTATTAAAGACCAGCTTACGGTCAGCTATGACCAATCAGCGCTTAAATGGCCTGGCGCTGATGCGGCTTCACAGAAACATCACAGTGGACTCATGGGCCATAGTTGACGCCTTTGGACGAAAGTTCAAGACCAGGATGGCGACGCAGCTCCCGCGTCAACTTTTGCAGTCTGACTGCTGAATCACTGACAACCGGTAGGGTGATTATTTCGTTGTATTAAGCAGTTAACGGGTGAACAGGTGCATTGCTAATTTAGTTACTTTAAAGTGACTTGGAACCCCCCCCCTGGCAAGGTCATAATCCGCCCCTGGAGTGTGTGTGTGTGTGTGTGTGTGTGTGTGTGTGTGTGTGTGTGTGTGTGTCTGTCTGTCTGTCTGTCTGTCTGCCTGTCTGTCATTCTGTATGTCTGTCTGTCTGTGCGAACGAACGAACGAACGAAATCTTAATTGTAAGGCCTCCGGCCTATAACAAGGGTAATAACTTCCGTAAAAGTTGGCCTACAAGGCGCTCCTGGGCATAAATACTTAAAAATCCACAAATTGGCCGCACTGGCATACAAGCCGCATGAAAACCGAACATGTCAAAGGCAAAACAAAGTCGCCGCAAACCTCTTGAGCTGCAGACCGATTGCCTTTCTCCACAGCTAAGTCTATGGCAGCTAGCTTGAATGCAGCATCGTAGGCTAATAGTCTCCGTGTTTTCGGTATGGTTGTTTTTTTGGCAGTGTAGATCTACGTGTTGCTTCTCTGTTATCGAAATGCGATCTGATCTATCAGTGTGCTGTGTGAGTTGTTGTCATGCGTCAAACTTCCAAAAAGAAGGTGAGTGAGCGAATTCAGGTAAACACACCGCTGATTATAGGCCAACACTGACGATCACACTGCCGGAAACAAGGTCAAACCCAAAAACACATCGCTGACTCTGGCGATGCAGAAAAAGTCGTACATTAGCCGCACCGACTGATAAGCCGGGGTCCGTTCATGAAAAAACGTAGCGGCTTATAGGCCAACTTTTACGGTAATACAATCCAATCAAAATATTGGTCAATTTTAGTTGTCTAACATAGCTCGTTCAATTGTCATCACATTGCATCACATTGCACTACACTGCACATCACTGCTCTACATTGCATTACATTACAGTGCATTACACGAGAGGCTTGTTCAGGAGTACGAAGCGCTGCATGAGCGCTTCATGTTGGCAATTGAGCGCTCTTTGCCACTCTTGAACACCTACAGATTTATTGCAGAGCTTCACTTGTGTTGCCAGACTTTAAGGAAAGTGTTTTCTTTGCTACAGACATCGTCTGTGCACGTTTACATGTATTCTGCATGAATTTAGTTCACTACTGTGTCATCCTTAATGCCATTACTCGCACACACAGAGCGCTTAGGGCAAATAAAGCCTCTTCCAGTCCCAAAATGGTGTTTCTGAGGTTATTTTACGCATTGACGGCCAGTATGGGATCGAAGACGCCATTTTGAAAATCGTGTGAATCACCTCGGATGCGTGCTTTTCTGTGATGCGCTGAGTGAATCGCGCCCCAAAATTGATGTTCAGGAGTGAAACACGTGCAGCGCTGTGCAGCGCTTCGCTGCGCCTCCTGAACAAGTCTTAGATGTCATTACATTACTCACAGAGCTGTCAAGTGTTCTCGCAGTCTTGTCATCGGTGACTGTCTACGACGCAGGAAAGCTCTGTACAAGTATCGACATACATTTCTGATTACATTTTCTTTCTGGGATGATAACATCTCATTAAAAACTAATCGCTGGTCGTGTTCGCATAAACTCCTCAGATAATTTTCTCTGAGGTCAGAGAGAGCAGGGTATTCTAGCAAGAAGTGTTTCTTGTCTTCTTCATCTTCCTTGCACAATGGACACACAAGTCATCATTTGTATCGAGCTGGTATAGTCTCTTGTGTACTGACAATTCACTGACTCCCAATCGAAATCGACTCATTGTATCTCTCCATACTTTTCTGTCGATAACCAG
>JAWQFJ010017592.1:0-2500 GCA_034096865.1 Theodoxus fluviatilis
ATAGAAATAAGCTTAGTTAACCAAAGAGTTAAAGTGGTTGTTCATTGTGGCTATGCAGTGGTGTTTGAACATCATAAAAGTGTGGGAAACTTTCTTGGCTTTAAAATGCAAAGAATCTATTGCCATGCTTATGGTAAAAAACGTCCTGAACCATTGGTAGAAATTCGTTCTTCTAATGGGGGAGTCATTCCCTCATTTGTGCCTTCATTTGGCTCATTTGGAAAACTAATAGAAGCAAACCCTCCATTTGTAAGGTACATACATCTTCAAACAGACAAAATAAGGTTGTGGATCACTAATGAATCTGATAATCGAATTATGTTGTGGAATCATGTTTTTTATGTATTTATAATCATAAAAAACATTAATACGTTTGTAAAATGTACTAACTATGTTGTAAAATGTATTTGTACAAGTATAAAGATGTTTAAAACGATCGTATTCTTAGATAGTTCTGGGCAGCAATGTCAAAACTTTACCACTTACTTTTGAGAAAACATTGCTCTAGACCCAAGCAAGCAATTCAAGATAGATCTAATCAGTGCTGATCTCTGGTATTTATGGTTCAACGTGACAGAACAAAACAACACATTTAATTATATCGAAAATGGTCAGGCTTTAACAATTACTATACCACCTGGTGCATACAACATTCCAGATATAGATAAAGAAATACAAAAAGGAATGAAAAAGATTAGAGGAAATGAATGCATTACAATTGAACCAAATTACAACACTTTACAAACAAAAGTTACTCTGCAGCCTGGTTTCATCATTGATTTCACAGGAAGCAACACACTAAGATAAATTTTGGGATTTGATAGTAGATTAGTTAGAGAATCTAGAGATGGGGACAGAGCAGTAAACATAACCACAATTAACAGCTTGTTAATCAGGTGTTCACTGGTCAGTGAATCCTACATCAATGGGACCTCTTCAGATGTGTTGTATGCATTTGCTCCTAACCGTTCTCCAGGAACATTGCTTCACATTTCTCCCAGCCAACAATCTACTTACCTATTAATCAATCTAATATCATTTCAGCTATCATGATAAGAATCACTGATCAATCAGGAAATCTTGTAGACTTTAGAGGTGAAATAGGAACCCTTTTTTGTCTTTAAAGGAAATCTAACTTATGATATAGATGAGGCGTAATTATTATTTTAAACACAAATTCGTTGGAGGCCAAATCCTAGGTACTATTTTTAACCTAGCAAAAAAATCGTTCTGTTCTGGAACAAAAATTCTTCACTTAGAAGCTGCCTTTTGTAAAGAAGTTTGCTTTAAATATGGCGAAGAGCATTGCAGAAACACAAACAAGACAGCTTTGGGACAGGGCAGTTTCAAGTATTGTTAACAGGATTAAAAAAGCAACAAGCAAAAATGATAATACTGAGATTATAAACAGAGCAGTTCTAATGCCTATGAGTCAAGCAGGTTCAAACCACAATGCAAAAGCTCCTTTGAACCATTTAATCTCAGGAACAGGCATTAAAAGATTTTACATGCATGAAAGGGGGAAGACAACTTTGGAGGGCACGTTATGAGAGGGAGAGTTGTCTTCCCTTCAATCAAAGCTCATTCATTTATTCAACACAGTAAGGAAAGCTAAGTAGTCAAACATACATTAAGTGACTCCTAAGCCTATACTGGTGTTATAGTGTCGTATGAAGGCCACTGCACTCCCAAAATCCGTTGTCTCTACCTTGTGGCTGTGCAAACCAGGACACCTGCATCATCGCTCTGTTTGTTTACATTTCAGTGGTGGGCGAGGGAAGGCTTACAACCACCTTTCACCAACTCCCCTCCCTGCTTGCCTCTTTTCCTGCATGGAGGAAAACGTATAAACTGGTTTCCACTGCCTGCTGGTGTCAAGTATGAGGACAGATTACGCATCACACTTCCTTTTGTGCCACTACCAACACGCTACGCGCTACTGCTGCTTGCAGTCACCATGACCACGGCAGCCTGTGCTGGGTGCAGTAGTTTCTGTGCACCTTGCATGCTGTGTGTTCCCTTTAGCGGATCCAGTTGCATTGGAACTGTTCAGTGGTTGCTGGTGGAAGGGAGGGAAGCACAAACATAGGCAGAGAGAGAGAGAGAGAGAGAGAGAGAGAGAGAGAGAGAGAGAGGGAGGGAGGGAGGGAGGGAGGGAGGGAGGGAGAGAGAGAGAGAGAGAGAGACAGACAGACAGACAGACAGAGACACAGAGAGAGAACACACGCATGCACAGACAGCCAGGCAAGTAGGCAAGCGAAGGCCTGCAGGCTGGCTTGGGAGGCCGTATTGATATTTTTTGCCTGGGCTGCGGCAGCTAGCCCTGGCCCGCAAGAACTGGAAGCGTGGCACTCGATAGGAAGCGTTGGCACATACTATGCCAACACAGTCACAGAATTATGTCGTTTGACCTCGTCACTGACTTGGCTTTCAATATTGCCATGACAAGCGAGTTATGTCCCTTTAACCTGTGCGGATATTTCATCAAAAGTAATTAGCA
>JAWQFJ010017592.1:7500-34311 GCA_034096865.1 Theodoxus fluviatilis
TAAATGACACCTTCCACAAGTACACAGAAATTACTGTGATGTACCCTAAACCTTCTTCATCTGATGAGCTCATATGACTGGTTTTAGATCATCAGGATTGTTTTACATACATTAAATTAAATGACATCAAATCATGAAATATACTTTTATTGAAAATACAGCGTCAGTGGTCACATATATCGAAGTGTAAAGAATCGTTTTAATTAAGGAGTCCACAGAAATGTTTCCATAAAGAACAAACAAAGCACTCAGCACTGACCTTGTGAAACAGTGCAACAAAGCCATCACAAAACATGACACATGTCATCAATACAAAGCAATAAACACTACAGCTTGGATCACAAAGGCACATAGCATTACACCATCACAAAACATTAAAATACAACACAAAGCACTGTAGTGTATCACACCACATTACATTCCATCACATCACACTACAACACATCACAACATATCACAGCAATAAACAGCACGGCACATTTTACAACAGTATATCACATCACATCCAATCACACCACAACACATCACAGCAATAGACTGCACAGCACACACTACAACAGTACATAATGTCAGACCATAAAAAACCTGAAAACAGCACAGAAAACAGCACAGAAAACAACAGTACATCACATCACATTAAATCACAGAACAGCACAGCACAACAAAAACACCATAGCACAGAATAATGAAGTACAAAACATTATTTCACCACAAAACAGCACACATCACTACAGCGCATCCCGTTTTATCACACTGAAACACATAGCAATAGAGCATGGCGAGGCAGGAAAGGCAGAACATAAGTCGCAATGCGGCACATTGTAACACTATACAACTCAACATGACGCAATGCAACAATGCATAGAACATTAACACAGCATGAATTATCAGAACTGTGTAATAATGTGCCTATTAACTAAGCACACCATAAACTTAGGATTACAAATAGCAAAACATTACGTACAGTGATACAAACAGGGCATAGACATCACTACAAAGTCCATAAAAATTACTAAACACGTATGCGTTTTCCCCTCATTTGCTACAACGAAATAAAATGTGTTGTAAAAAGCGCCCCTCTCATTTCTCAAAGTGATTTACCGTACATCAAAGTGAAAAAGGCGCAAGTTCTACTGACAACCTCTAAAGTTGAAACTAAAATCTGTGTTTGTTGTTTGCAAAACAATCACATTGGGCACAGGCACTTCAACCCTTTACTGCATGCCCCCCACCTCCACCTGTCTCTCTCTGTCTCTGGATCCCCTGATGATAGGACGTAAGACCCATCTTGTCTCTAAGCTGGATTGGGAAAGGCAAACGACTAGGTTAATGGAGACTTAGTTGCTGAAATACTATTCTAATCGTCTGCAGATATTTTCGTGATCAATGGTTTTCCATAGCCAACAAAGTCCACCCATTCGTTCATTCTCTCCCTAGTTATGCGCTTGGTGCTTGACTGCCTTGTGATCAAAAGGTAACAAGTGAGAGTGGCTGTTGGAGGGCTACAAGGGACACCATTTGAGATTTACAACAGAATCCTCATCCAAACCCCCAATCCCAATTTGCAACACTGCATTTCCGGAGAACCGTTTCATTTTGTGAAGAAAACCACATTCCATTACAACATCCTTATAAAGCCCTGCTAACCTATGACATTCAACATGTCTACTGTGAAGCACTCTAAGACCCTCCTACCTCTTTCACAGGAATAAGCAGCAGAGAATGACTTGAAAACAGCAAGCCTGCGTCCTACCAAGTCCATATAAAACAAATAAGTGTACATATGACAGGTCATTCAAAGGTTACACAATGCCTCAAATGGATACTCGTTGTACTCTTTCGACTGAAATTTAATAAACTCTTCACATCAAAAGACAGTATTCAAAGTCAATTATAGCTTTGACCACTATACGTGCGAATGTCTCTTGCAGCAATTAACTGGATTACACAATTTTTGTTGTTTGTAAATAATAAAAGGGAGGTATAAAAATGAGATACAATACACACAGATTTTGTAAGTTTATGCGTGGTATACCAGACGGAATTGCTTTAAGAACTATGGGCCATGCGACTCCTCTTTCTTGATCCAACGGATTTAGTCAAACGATCAAATGTCTTAAGATTGGCTGATGTTTACTATCAGCCATTTATGTTAACATCGATTGTGCGAGCATGCAGTTTCCTTTAAGTTTTAAAGTACTTCAAAGTTTATTTCCTTACTGCATGTACTGATTTGTGCAAATTCAAATGGCTCAGAATGTACAACAGTTGCTAATACTGTGCACCAGCTCAAATCATAGCTACTGCAATAGACAATAATGACGGAATGATTTGCTTCGTACACAAATCTTGAGACACTATGTATGCATAAACATCAAGTGCATGAGTAATTGTGATTGATAAAGATAAAATACGCAACAACAACAAAATTCAGTTAGCGCAGGCATGCTTGCTTTGTTCCTAAGAGCACATAACGTTTAGATGACAACAGGTTGCTTTCAGTCGGAATTACTTGATGTCAGCTTTTCTTGAATGAAATTCGGTTCTTTGAGACAGATGTGTCAATGTGAATGAGTCATCTTGTCTCATAAACTATAAATAATACAACTGTAAACGTAAAACCGCACACACACACACACAAACAGGAGTATGTTCTCCACTCAAAAGTCTTTGTCAGAAGAAAGAGGTGAAAACATTGATTTCTATGTGGAAACTAAGGTTGGGAGAAGAGTATAAAACTTGTTCACACCTTTTGTACAAAACAATTAAAGCATAAAAGACATGAGCACTCCACTTACAGTAAAATGTTTTCAACCAAATTATACCGCAGACTACATTTAGATGGCAGACGATAAATGCCACATACACACACCCATGGGTGTACACAGAAAGCACAGAAAACAGTAATCTGTTCGGTGGAGCATGAATACAGGTGTACTCCTGCAAACTCGGATATGCCACAGGATTAAAAGAAATGCATGTAGGTACAAAAGGCAAAAATATGTGAATGCGCGCACACACACACACACACACACACACACGCAAAAACGCACTCACACACGCACACACACGCACAGAGAGAGAGAGAGAGAGAGAGAGAGAGAGAGAGAGAGAGAGAGATTAGTATATCTCAATAGAAGTTGAATCAATACATATTATATCATCACAGAGAAGGTCACACAACTCAGTAGAAGCCGAACATGCTATGTAACACAAAAGCTTTCGTGTTAACAGTGACATGCGAGGCCCATGACACACAAGGCATACAAAAAGGTAAACTTACATCACCACAGATGGTGTTATAAAAAGACAGAAATTTAACGAGTGCAAAGTGTAGGATTAAAATAAGCCAGGAAACACTATGCACAGGCGTTTGTGAAGGTCAAGACTTAATCAGAAGGCATGACATCATTTAAAACGGTATTTTTGACAAGCATGCTAAGTTAAGATTACAACAAACCAGCAAACAATTTAAAATGTCTAAAACTATGGTCAAAACTCCATTCAATTTGCCTTGTAGATACGTCAAAGTGACAAACAGCAGTTTACGGTCACAACCAAAGGTCTAACGGTGTTTCCCAATGCCTTTTAATGCTGACTACATGAAGTTGACTGCATCAGAGCAGAAAACATTGGTAGACACTGTTACGGGGATCCATAAGCGAAATAACATGGTCCCAGGGTTCAGTACATGTCTTTATGACAGTTCACAAAAACATGCCCGTAACAGGGGTAGAAAAGAAAAAGAAAAGTAAAAAGAATGTTACTTGGTTATCTGATTCCACCACAACCTCCTTGATAACCTCAATCTCATAAAAATGTACACCTAAGTCTTCCACGAATTCACTCCCAAAGGGAAAACAATTATAAAACACCGCAGCACAAGTAAAATATTTGTCAACCTTCTCGTATAAACATAGAACAAGATCGGTCAGCCTTCTAATAATAATATAAACATAAAAGTAAGCAGGTCAGCCCTTGACAGTTACAACCTATCGACCCAAATAAAAAGGTGATACACCAACCTTCCACCTTTTTGCCCGTTCTCTGCCTCTCTCTCTCTCTCTCTCTCTCTCTCTCTCTCTCTCTCTCTCTCTCTCTCTCTCTCTCTCTCTCTCTCTCTCTCTCTCTCTGCCCATCTTCACTCGGAGTTGCTTCGTCCGCCTCTTCTCTCTTCTCGACGTCTTCACTCTGCGTTGCTTTGTCTTCCGCTTCTTTCTTCTCCTCACCCAGCAGCTTCTAGGCAGACTCTTCAAAGTAGGCAACTTGTAGACAGACTCTTCAACGTAGGCAACTTCACGGCTCATTCAAGGCAGACATCTCTCATCTCTCTTTCCTCATGGGCAGACTGACGACCGAACGACCTCTCCCCTCTCTTGGCTGTAGGCAGACTAACTGCTAACTCTTCCCTTCGCTAACATAACCATCGTCTCACGATTTACTCACGAACTCAGCATTATTCACACCTCAGAGCAAAACATCGCTCACTACCATAGGGACAGAACTCAAATTCTACTCACTCCAAAACTTCCATTACAAAAACGCACACAGCCGCCGGATTTCCATCCAGCAAAAACCAGGTCTATCTCCAGATATCAGGGAAACAAATTTCCCCATTACAGACACTCATCATGTGAACCAGTCTCCATACAGTGGATAAGGGCAGTTGTCCATAGATGGAGTTCTTGGAGTCATGGAACACACACGGTCAGCCAAAACTGTTGGACCTGATGAAAAGTTATTGATGGTTGAGCTAGAGAGGGAGGGCACAACATTTTTCTTTCATGTCCACGTCCATTGAGTGTTCTGGCGCCATGTGTTTGTTCCCAAATTACCAGGAGAGTCCACATCAGTTCTCACAAAGGCCCAGATGGCTAGCCTCTTCACCACCAGTCACCTCTAGCTAACACAATGCTGAGATCAATACACTCACATTTATCAGTCTTCCTGATGACCTCTCCACTTTTCCCTGTCCTCACCAAACATTGTCACTGTCCAAATGTTTTCCTATCCTTGATGAGGACACCCTGATGATCGAGTGCACCGTGGGATATACCTGTAGCAGAACATGCAAAGTAATCATGCATTTTTGCACTGGCTACAGTGTATTTAGAAAACTGGCGGTAACGAACGTTTGAATAAGAGCTTTTTGTCTAATACAGAGGAATCTATGAACATAGGAAAGGAATAAATATAGCAAATGAAAACTTCTATGTTCAGCAACAAATGGTTACAATAAAATAAGAACCGCTGGGGCTGAACCTCCAGGTTTTGGCATTGGAGGGATAAAAAAAATCCTTCTTTTTCCTTCACCAATGTCCAATCTCCTCGAAATTACGTCATGTTATTTGACGTCAAATGATCACGTCACACATGCCAAAACTTCCGTGAGTCGGGACAGAGTTCCGTCCCTTGCCTTTTTTGCAACACCAAAACGTAAAAAAGTCACTTTCTTTTCAAACCTCGATTCTGAAAAGTTGACAAATTCAATCGGACCTAACTTTCAGTATGTGTGCAAAATGTTAAGGAAATCCGACCAGTAGTTTTTGAGATATCAGTCGTTAACCATCCCAGTGCCATGAACGGATCTTGTCGGTTCAAGTATCATTGCCAGGTTGCTTGAACCGACCTAGTCGGTTCAGAATTTTGGTGGTTGATAAAGATATTGCGGTGTTCTTAAAACGGCAGATTATATCATTTCTTGACATAATATTCATTTTGGAAGAAAATAAACACATATTTGAACCTACAAAAGCGCTTGTTATCGTTTTCTCCCCCATTTCGCTCACGGAGGGCAACATGTCAATAAAGATGGCGATGTGAGTTCACTTCCGCGAATGTGTAGAGCATCATACTCACACAAGAACACGCGCATTCAAGCTGAAAGGAATTGCACACACATATGCACACGTGCATTCAGGTTGAAAGAAATTATACACACACATGCGCACAAGCATTCAAGCTGAATGGAATTATACACACACATGCACACAAGCATTCAAGCTGAAAGGAATTATACACACACATGCACACGCGCATTCAAGCTGAAAGGAATTACACACACATATGCACACGTGCATTCAGGTTGAAAGGAATTATACACACACATGCACACAAGCATTCAAGCTGAATGGAATTATACACACATATGCACACGTGCATTCAGGATGAAAGGAATAACACACACACACATGCACACAAGCATTCAAGCTGAAAGGAATTATACACACACATGCACACGCGCGTGCGCTGACACCAAAGCTACAGACTGTCGCCAAAGACCATACATGACTTTTTGCTTGCTGCGATACAGTTTTTTTCTCACAGCTCTCACCATCTTTTCGATATCTTTTTCCTTTCCCGATTAACTGGTGAAAGGTAGACAGCACGGAAGGGCGTCGCAGGGTATAGACTCAACTCATCAGCATTTTCTTTTTTTGTTTTGGAGCCAGAGCCTGTGTCAGGAAGGGAAGATCTTTCCCGAGGGTATGGTCTTTTATTTGTAACTTTGGGCGGCGGGTTAGGCACATCAAAAATAGTTGGAATAGCATTTCAGACCAGTCTATCTTTTTCAGCTGGACGATGAATTGATTTGGTTCAAAGTGGTCACTGCACAGGACAAGACCAGCAGTGGACAGATGAGCAGCACTTTCCCCCATCAAATCTTGACGTTTTGAATTTTGCACCCATTTGCTACATCTTGTCTCGTCTCGGGGGAAGCGGAAAAAATATTTTCCACGACAGTCGTATCTGGCATTTGAACACGATATTGCAGCGCAGTTTTCTCCTCCGTGCCTTCGTCGCTTCATCTTCAGCTATGAGAGAATGAAAGTGTCGATTCTAATTCCAGCTAGAAACACCACAGTGTGCAGAGTTATGCGAGGAAAAGCTTTCTAACCTATGGACGCCAGTCGCTTTTTCTAATGGGAGACCCAAAATGCCATCGCAGCTATATAGGACATTATCACTTCTGAAACGGAAATTCAGTCCGAGTTTTGTCCCTTTACTTCCACTAGTTCCGGTAGACTGGTAAAATAGAAGCTCACGAGATGATCGCTAGATCGTGGCAAAAGGATGACATTAAAGCATGCAAAAAGATTCATTTGATTAAAAACTACTCGAAAATAGTCATATTAGACTGTTTTAACGCATTCTTTCTGCACAAAACCCACAGAAGATAAGTAAAAAAACCTCACCGTACGTACTTAGCTAGCTAGCAGACGTACTCGATCGAACCATAGTCACTACGCCAGCAGGTATAGGTAACTTAAAAGGTGATCAATATATACACATAACTATAAGCATTGATTTCCATATACAGCGGATTTACTTTACAGTATATGTACATATGTACAAGCAAGTTTGCCTTGTTACACATACACACAAAACCGATGCATGCATGGACATGTGCGCTCGGGCGCGCTCACACACACACACACACACGCGCGCGCGCGCGCGCGCACACACACACACACACACACAAGCATGCCCGCATGCAAGGTCTATCACAGAAATCCATATGAACTAAAGGATTAAAACTGTTCTTACATAACTGCTATTTAAAATTATAGAAAAAAGATTATTTTTCATTCATGCCGTCAGGGTTACGAGTACTTAATTTATTTATGAGGTATGCCTCCATCTCTTTCCAATCACCGGTATTATCTCCATGCAGAAGCCAGATACCCCTCACACGTAGGTCTTGTGTGGAATGATTTTGAGATTTAATGAACAGGATATCTAAACTAGGTAATTTATTTGGTACTGCAGCCCAGAGAGTGCAGTAGATATCAGGACCACATCGTCGGCAAACATCAACAGGAAGATTTCATTCATACCTGGCACTAGCTGAACCCCATGCTTTCCTTTACTGCTCACGCAGTCTGCAACTGAGTCGATATACGGGAAAAAACATTCCTGGAGACTCAATTGCCTCCTGCTTTTCGCCGACGAAGCAAGGGAAGAAATCCGATAGAAAATGATGCCATCAAATTCAAGCTTGCATGTCCCCATAGATAGACTTCAGCATTAAAGTAAGTTTAGTCGACAGTCAAGCTTCCTTAAAGATTTTTCAGAGGTGAGTATGATTAACAGAGTCGAAGGCATTTCTGTAATCTACGAAGCAAACATACGTCTTTCACCATATACGGCTTTCAAAATCAATCCATACAGAGTAAACATGTGATCGACTGCGGAATGGTTAGTACTGAAATCAGCTTGCTCAGTACATAATTTGCCTTCCAAATACGGAAATGTTCTGCTAGTTCTTCCATGTAGCATTTAACCGTAAAATCGAGAGAGAGAGAGAGAGAGAGAGAGAGAGAGAGAGAGAGAGAGAGAGAGAGAGAGAGAGAGAGTGAGAGAGAGAGAAAGAGAACTGAACTGAACTGAACACAACACAACACATTTATGGAATTAAGGCCGCCGGCCCGTTACACATGATTTTTAATTCAAAGCGCGAAAAACCCCCGATAGAAACCTAAGTGTTAATTAAAACTGGCATTCATCATTGGCGCGAACTACCTGTGTATTCACTGGGTTCTAAATGTCAGTGAAAGTCACTTTCTCCCTGCAATGCGAGAGAGTTGTTATCGCGGGGGCATCCTGCTTGTTTCTATGGCAACCATGTCACGCTGGGGAACAGCTGATGTGGGATGGATGGATGGTGGATTTGTATGGCGTATCAGCTTTTTGTGGGTTATGCAAGGCCATTAAGCACGAAAATCGCTCAAATAGTTCAGAGTAAACGCAAATCAAATCACGACGTCCCTATTTATTCGCCTCTTACGAATCGCGTAGGGAGACGCGGTGGGTCTATACTGACCCCCAACCCACAGGGTGTCTGTTCTGACCTCCAACCCACATGGGGTCTTATCTGACTGGGGGAAGCTGATGTGGGATGGCTTGGATGACCAATTCTCGGGTTTCTCTTGATGGCGGCGTTATAATGGTCTTGTGATGTTCACCATCCTCCACGCGAATGGAGACGTGGAGTGAGATTATGACCACAACACGATCACAGCCACTAAATGACCACAACACAATTACAACCACTAAATGACCACAAAACAATCACAGCCACTAAATGACCACAACATAATTACAACCACTAAATGACCACAACACAATTACAACCACTAAATAACCACAACGCAATTACAACCACTAAATGACCACAACTCAATTACAACCACTATATTACCACAACGCAATTACAACCACTAAATTATCACAACGCAATAAGAACCACTAAATTATTACAACGCAATTACAACCACTTTATTACCACAACGCAATAACAACGTATATTACCACAACGCAATGTTGTTGTTGTTGTTGCGTACCTGGGCTAAACACTCCCAGGATCACCCAAGTGGTGAGATGATTGCGTGTGTGACTGTTTTTGAACACCCCGCCATATAGGCAGCCACACTCCGTCTTCAGGGGATTTGATCTCTGTCTCCAGAAAATGCCAGTTGTTATGTTAGGAGCTTACCACGGCTGGAGATAATCCCCACATAACAGTACAACATAACAACATTTTGCTGTAGCCTTGGTTTTCGGCTGGAGTCAACAAATAACAACAGCCTTTGCCCAAGGCAACCCACAACGCAATAACAACCACTATATTACCACAATGCAATAACAACCACTTTATTACCACAACGCAATAACAACCACTATATTACCACACTGCAATAACAACCACTATATTACCACAACGCAATTACAACCATTGTATTACCACAACGCAATTACAACCACTATATTACCACAACGCAATTACAATCAATATAATTTTAATGGTCATAGATCTACGTCAGTATCAGAGCCCGATATGATTTCTCCCACTTTTAAGTAAAAAAATTTCGTTGTCCTTGACTGAATTCAGCAGTGCCTGTGTGCAAAATCCTGCGATATGCCGTGTGAACCATCTTAATAAAGCATGCTTTCGATTTGAAAAAGTACGGTATCTGCTAGACTTTGTTTAACTTAATATACATGCACTTTCACCTGTGAACTACTCATTTTTTGTCTTTTTTTAAATACCTATACGGGAATAAGTTTTATCGTGACATTTTGCAGACGTTATCTTAATAAATCTACACTACCACCCAATGGGTCTCTTTGGCATGGGCTGGCCTCTCTCAAACGATCAGAGGACGTGTTAAGCTGTCGAGAAGTTGACGTGATTTAGTGACTGAAAACGCATGGTCAGTCAGACGTAGCTCCCAGTGAAGTATCCAGTTCAGGTGGAGAGGGTCGCACCTAGCACTTGAAGGGAACAAGACTTGCATTTCACCGTGTCCCACGTGTCAATGAACAAAAAGAGGAGTGTGACCAAATAAGTCTGGCGGTACTTCGTAGTCAAGGCAAGCTTTCTGAACCAAGCTCCTTCTTCGGGCCTAGTCAGACCTAGACTACGAAGTACCGCCATACTTCATTGGTCACCTTCCTCTTGTTGTTCAAGAATTATAGTCTGACACCGGCCCTTCACCTCTTTGTTTGACCACGTGTCAACGGTCTCGTGTCTGGCTGTGTCGGATTCCCTGCGCAATGTGGGCGCCATAGTGACAACAGCGTTTTCTTAACGAGGGACAACTCGCGCATGGACGGACGGACGGACGGACGGACGGACCGACGAACGGACGGAGTTTTACGACCTATTAGCCTCTGTAGGCTATGTAAGGCCATTAAGCACGAGAATCACTGGAATACATGCTCAAGTCAAGTCATGATGTCCCTATTTATTCACCTCTTACGAATCGCGTAGGGTGACGCGGTGGCTCTATTCTGACCCCCAACCCACAGGGGAACGTGTGCATGGATGGCTCTGTATCCCCAAACCCCCGGGTCAATTCTTGCAGCATCATTTCGTTCGTATTTTTGCACATGCAAGTAGGCCTACTTGGGCACTGAGCGGTGTGTCGACATGAAACAACATTTCGACGCAGTTCTCACACACGCGTGACGAGAACGCATCAAAGGCTGTTTTGTGTGCAAAGAACCGAAGCGTAAGATTTCATTAACTACGCTGAAATTAGAAGCAATTACCTGTTGAATTAAATCAACAAAATCAATGAGAAGTGGACTACGCCTTGGGAATAGTGCATAGTCAGTGCCATATGTGACCCTCCATCACAAAATGAGTCACTCGTTGCATTTTCAAAAAGAGCACACAACAAGCTTCTCAATGGTGCAATAATCATGAACATATGACTACCCTACACGATTTCACATGACTTTGAAGATCGACACCCTAAAAATACGCTTTTTGAGAAAAACGCGTTTTAAGTTTACATTTTATTCCCCTTTTTCCCTAGCAACCCTTATTCTAGACTCATGCAATTTGCCACAGAGATGAAGCAGTGGTTTTTGGCTTTGGTTGGCAGCCTAGGGTATTCCCCCGTCGATCTGTTGCAGTGGGGGTCAGCTCTCTATAGGACATTCTCATTAACGTACCCTGCAGGAGTTATCCTCGGCGCTCTCTGTCGGAAAACAACGCGTTAGGTAGAACCTGGCAGTTCCGGTTGCATTGTCGTAGCGTCTGCACTGAATACTAGATTGCTCAAAGTACATGTATGTGGGGGTGGAAAACAGTACTACGTCATGTAAAGCTCGAATGAGTAGCAGCAGATAACTGTTTAGTTCTGGCTTGAATGGACAAATTCGTTTCCCTGGTCTGGCGAGGACAGAAAATTCACTATCATCGAGTCGATGAGTGATCAACTTGCCCGCACTAGGCGTAATGTATAACTTGTAAGATCGGGTCGATGATGACAAGAAAATGGCATTAAAACACACACAAAGTTTAATTACAACTAAAATCACCGATTATATTAATAACTGACCATTTTTACACTTACAGCTAGTACTCAAACAAACCACACCGTACATACCTAGGAGACGAACACGATCGAACCGTAGCCACTACGCCAGCAGACGATCGAGCTAGTGTGGTATAATGTTTCATGTAATGCTCGAACTGTTTAGTTCTGACTTGAATTGACTATTTCGTTACATGCAACAGCACTCACACGGAGCAAGACAGACACATGAAAACAAGAGGCAGGCATATGCAAAGACATAGGTATTCCGTCGCTGAGGTACATGAAAACAGGCGAGCAGGCACGCAACTAAACAGATTGGCAAACGCATAGATAAACACAAGCATCGACATACAGAGGCAAGTACAAGCAGGCTGCTGACTGACAAAAACACACACATATACATGTACATTCGAGCGCATGCACATTACATGAAACATTATATCACACTAGCTCGATCGTCTGCTGGCGTAGTGACTACGTTGCGATCGCGTTTGTCTGCTAGCCAGCTAGGTACGTACGGTGAGGTTTGTTTACTTATTTTCTGTGGGTTTTGTGCAGAAAGTATACGTTAAAACAGTCTAATATGACTATTTTCGATTAGTTTTTAATTTAATGAATCTTTTTGCATGCTTTAATGTCATCCTTTTGCCACGATCTAGAGATCATCACATCAGCTTCTGTTGTTACCAGTCTACCGGAACTGCCAGAAGTAAAGGGACGAAACTTGGGCTTAATTTCCGTTTCAGAAATGAGAATGTCCTATTGCGGAGGGCCGCTATTGCGGGGGGCCGCTATTGCTAGATTTTTTTAGGTCAAAAGTTCTTAAGGCTATTTGGATTTTTATGTCCTAAAACGCAAAAAAAAAATTACTTTTTTATAACTTTGAAATTTTTTCGGGTTTTACCGATAGCGCTCAACCTAGGCCGCATCCGCCACCCCGCCTGACTGACTTAGCCTGTCCGGAGAGTTTCACCTAAACCCGGACGCGTTACTTTTTGTCACGTTTGTGTCCAACATCAGCGTCGGGCCCTGGAGTTACGGCGTAGAGACCACCCATTGAGTCAAACGTGGGATGGAGTTAGAATATAAAGCTTCACCCGTTATTGATAAAACCCGAAAAAAATTCTAAGTTTAAAAAAGTAACAAAAATGTTATGGTTTCTTATGCGTTTTAGGACAAAAGAATCAAAATGGCCTTAAGAACTTTTGACCAAATAAATCCCGCAATAGCGGCCCCCCGCAATAGCGGCCCCCCGCAATAGCGAACCCATTCCTTGCAGTGGTGGCTACGAAACTTTGATAAAATGCTTGATGTTGGCGATCGGTTCGCGGACGTTTTCTTGTAAATAATTTACCACCACACCCAAAAAACATCATAAAGCATACTCTTGCATGTTGATTTCAAACACGAAACTTACTCATACAATGAAGAAGGGACTAGAGAAGCAAAAAAACCCAAAACCGTGAAGTCGACCACTACAACCCCCACCTCCTTTGTGGGCGGTTTGCGCAAAATGACTCGACTGCGAAACAGATGCCAGAAGCAGTCTGGCTCCTGACGCCCTGGCAACTTTCTTGCAAGTGAAGATGAAATCTGATGAGTGTTGTCATGATTTCCGGGTGTACCACAATGCACAAGAGAGCAAAGGCTTGCACTGATGAGTACAACAAAGAACATCAGTGACTGTGAGGTACTGTAGCAGGATGGAAATAGAGAACTGAACATGTGAGTGAGGTGGAGCAGTGGATGTAAATAGAGAACTGTCAGAACTGAACATGTGAGTGAGAAGGATCAGGGGATGTAAATAGAGAACTGTCAGAACTGAACTTGTGAGTGAGGGGGAGCAGTGGATGTAAATAAAGAACTGTCAGAACTGAACTTGTGAGTGAGGGGGAGCAGTGCTGTGGATGTAAATAGAGAACTGAATATGTGAGTGAAAAGAAGCAGTGGATGTAAATAGAGAACTGAACACACAACTAATGAGTAAGCCTAATGTGGAGCAGTGGATGTAAACCAAATGAGTGATGTACAGTACTATTTGATATTAGCAGTATACATGTGCTTGTGTAATAAAGAATATCCCCCACATATTTTGCCGTTTTCACGGGTTTTGTTTCATTGCCGCGCGAATCTCATGACAAAGTGAGCAATCTCATGACAAATCATGCAAAATCTCATGACAAAACACTAAAAGTACTTGACACCTATGGCATCAATTACAACGAATCTCGTATGATTCAGAGATTTTCAAGAACAATCTAGTCAGAATATAAGTTTGAAAGGGCGTCATAAACAATTTCAGCACAGTATGTGCTTGTTTTGAAAGAATGTTTCATAGAATTAGCGTACTGATTGCCATTGCGCATGTTGACGTTTATGATCTAAACAGAGGAGACGAAGCACTACTGGTGATCTACGTAGGTAAAACTGTGGCAGGGCAGTATTTTTACCTCTGAGACACAGGTTTTCATTGGCTGAGTAACTGATCATGGAAAGAAGGCTCTAGAAATAGCGATCCTTTAGGGAAACATAATGTAAACAAAGCATGCGCTCGACCGCCCACTATGGCGGATCAACCGAGTACATCTGGCGAGACTGAACGATTACGTTGTATATGAAGTGCGTTTGAGGTTCTTGCTGCTGTAATAGATAGCAAAGACAATCCTGATGTCGAGATAGAGGATAACAACAATGATTCGGACTTCGATCTCGGGAAGAAGGAAAGGACCTGTGTTGTCTGCAGTCTATACACCAGAGGGAAAGGCAGGAAGAGATCGAGAACCTACTCTCCAGGATGTGACGTGGGATGCCATTTGGCCTGTGAGCCAAGGTTGGAGCACTACAGAAGAATTCCAAAGCGTGGCAGACTAGAGGGAGCTGGAGAGGAAGAGGAGGATGACTGAACAGTCTCTGTTGATAGTGGCATATATATCAGAATTGCCTTATTCTGACCTTGGCTTTTTGAACTCTGATGAAGACTCATTGCTGAGGCAAAGTTGCTCATTCCTGTCTTGATATTTTGCATGTTGAAGCTCCCAGCAGGAAGGAAAGTGACATTTAATCCTCTGATTTTTCACATTTGCTTGCTTCTATAATAGTCTTAGATTAGATGCTACCAAAACTGTTATAAAAAATTATACTCCCCAGAAGTAGCTTATATTATTGTTGACACATTTCTGATTTGATATCAACTCAACAAAGTTTCTTTATCATGAATGTAAAAAGTGAGGTGTGTAGATAGTGATACTTTTTTATTTCACCTTTATTGATTTCCTTACAATTTCATCTGGGCTTTGCTGACATATCTTGTATTTGAATGCTTATTTTGGCTAAAATTATCATGTACCTCAAAATTAACAGAAAGCATTCCATGGGCACTCATAATATTTGAATCTTTTCCAAGTTTCTTGTAGCCAAGCAATGCTTACATATTTGTTTTCATGGGTAGGATAGTGTTTGTGATTGCTTGTCAAGTGCTTTTTGTCACCCTTCTTCCATACAAAAGTGTACCTTAGTAGGTGGGTAGACAGCTTCGATTAAAAAAATAATTTAAAGCTGCATTCCAGAAGTGATTTCTATTTGCCATAACTATATATGTCATATATCTGATAAAAAACATATAGGTCATTCAATAAGCATTCTAGTGATATATAATTTGTATGTGTTATTTCTGCATGTTGTATGCTTATTTGGTCATTTGGCACTTGACCCATGAACAGGAAAAAACTGGTGACATTCGGGCACTACTAGTCTGACACACTGAGGGTTAAGTCGGGACTGACAGACAGACACATACATAGACAGGCAGACAGATAAATCTGTGAGGACCTCCAGTAAACCTGGAGGGATAAAGCTGTGAGGACCTCCAGTAAACCTGGAGGGATAAAGCTGTGAGGACCTTAAGTAAACCTGGAGGGATAAAGCTGTGAGGACCTCCAGTAAACCTGGAGGGATAAAGCTGTGAGGACCTCCAGTAAACCTGGAGGGATAAAGCTGTGAGGACCTCCAGTAAACCTGGAGGGGCTAGATTCAAGATTGCATTGCTCTCCATGTGGAGACGTCAATTCTCAAGCAAACTTGCAACCCAAGGAATCTGATGGTTAATGAAACATTTTGCGTAAGAGATATACAGATTTACCAAATGAACACAAATGCATAAGAGCTCATATGTTTGAGTTTGAAGTTCTACACAGAAGTAACGGAAAATAAAGCAAAAGTAAAACTAAAACGAATCTTAATACAATATAAATACATACAAGAATTGAAAGTCACACATGGTAGACATACTTGACTTGCGGTCACTGCATGTCCTCCTTCTTCTCCACTTCCTCCTTCTCCTCATCATCATCATTGTGGCCATTGTCATCATCATCACCACATTTCCTCAAAGGTAGCAGCAGCACCCTCATCTGCGTCGCCGTCGTTACATCGTTGCCGTCATCGTCGTGGTCGTCCTCCTCCTCTCTCATCATCATCATCATCATCATCATCATCATCATCATCATCATTGTCGTCGTCGTCGTCGTCGTCAACATTGTCAGCAGAGTGCATTTTGATGAACTGTTCCACTATAGAAGGAACCTTTTCCTGGTAGGGAACTTTGTGTTGGACGATGGTCGCGGCAACAAGGCACTTCAAAGTCAGGGGGTAGCACTCAAGTAAGATGGCCTTGACCTCATCATTCGTAGCTATGTCCAGTGGTGTCTGATTATTGCAGTCCCTGGGATCCACATCAGCTCCTTCCTGCAAGAGGACCCTTGTCATGATTCGAGCAGTGCAGGTAGTATTCTTGTTCCAGTCCTCAGGGTTTATCAACCACTCACCTCGCACAATTCTATGCAAAGGTGAGTCTGCATTCTTGTCTTTTTGGTTCACATCAGCTCCCCACTCCACAAGCACACCAACGAGGCGAGCAAAGATCTCGTCTGGTTCTCCATGCATTGCCCATTCTCCTGCCCAGTCAATGGCCGAATGAATAGCAGATGACCGATCAAATGAAGGCTGAACATTCAGGAATCGACCAATCACTTCGTCCAGTTCATGCAGTTCATCTTCAGTCCCACCAGCCTCAAGAGCTCTCCAGCTAAACTCGACTCATTTTGACAAGTACCATCGTGACTTCCCGGCAGATCTTACATCCGCTTCATCAGGGCTGGCTAGTGTTCCCGCCTCCAGCACTATCTCCTGCAAGACGTGCAGGGCATCAGCAAATGGAAGCGGTGAAGATTCCGCACACTTCTCTGTAAAATATCTAGAAAGGTACACATCATAATCATCTAGTAGGTACAGGCTTCGGCAGGATTTTCTGGCATGCTTCCAGAAAGATAGAAGATCACCATAGGGACTTCCGAATATATAGAGAAATTCGTGTTCATCCATCAGGTAATGGTGCATTCCTACAACATCTTTGTGTTCTGCACCCAGGATTCTCTCCATGGCTAAAACACTCTCTATTTTGAGAATCACACAATCTTTCTGTCTAGACTCCAGCTCCTGCAGTGTCTGACTTTCCATCACGTTGCCCAGTCCTGGTACAGGTGGACGATGGGACTTCTCAAGGACGTCAGCAGGGTCACTATACCTCTCGACCATTGCTTCTTTCAGATAGTGATAAGTCTTTAAAACATTAGCAAATACCCCTGCTATGAGCTCCAGGGCATCCACTCTCTCCTGTCTGGAGAATACTGGCAACGTCAAGAAAAACTCTAGACAATCGACAGATCCGCAAAGGGCAGCCTGAGTCAAAGGGGACCGCCCTTTTGCGACCTTGGGAAAAGTTGCATCATGCGCAACTAGAAATTTAGCAGTTTTAATGCAATCGGTTTTCACTGCAGCATGCAAAGGCGTGGACTTTGAGGCTGAAGTGTGGTTGGGGTCATCTCCCTTTTCCAGCCGACGCCTGACCACTTTCGCTCTTCCATTCCCGCATGCATAGAAAAAGCAGGTTCTTCCTTTGGCATTGACAGTGTCAATCCTTGCCCCCTTGGAAATGAGATATTCAGTTATCAAATGAATTTTCGCTGGAGACCAGTTCTTGCATATTCTGTGCAATACAGAGTCCCCGTCCGAGTCTACGCCATTGACGTCAGCACCGTATTGTACTAAAACTTTCACAACATTCAAATGACCATTCATTCCAGCAGTTGCCAGTAAATCGAATAAACGTTCAGAGTCTCTAGTAACTTTGTCATTTTCACAATGCACCCTCTGGAATTCCAACAGAATATCAGTTATCTCTGTTGAACCCCTACAGGCAGCAACTTTCAGTGAAGCTCTTAGCTTCTGGCGTGCCACGGATGAAGACAGCCCATATTCTGTGATGAGTTGACTCAGCTCTCCCAAAGCAACGGAGGCGTCCTCAACATTGCCATCACCTGCTGCACGGTAGATCCTTGTCTTCAGGAGCGCCAACTGGTCTGGCCTGGGAAATGCTGCCATCTTGTCTTACATGGGACCTGAGGTCTACAAGGAAAAGAAAACAACGAAAGCGATAAGAAGCTGGACACAATGAGAAGTTCAGGAGTTTTATATGATTAACAAAGTTAATGAATATACCAAAGCCAATAGTATGGTGCATACATTAACACAGCAAGTATTTGAAAATAAAGACAAAACTGAGGACTGTTTCTTTATTAAAGGAAATGTAAAATGTAAAGTTACTGATGTTTTACAAAGCGACTTATCACACACGTTTGGATATCAGACTAATTCACACTTATGGCCCTGACCGCTGGGCAACTTGATCAGTCCTTCACTGCCACGTGTAAACAAAACATAGCAACAAACACATACGATGCAATCAGCCAGGTACCAGCATCAATTCCATTCCGTGTGGAGTCGAGAGTTCACAGGTGCCACTCTAATGTCACTAGGGGCAGTCTGGCCTCTGCTTTATGCTGCCTGGGACAATGACAAGGAGGCACTGGGTGGTGGATACAGGGGAAAACTGAAGGGAAAAAAATCTGAGTAGCGTGCTCCGGTTCCCCTCAGCCATCACCTCCAGTTTCATCCTCAAAACTCGAGTTACCTTTCCAAAATACTTACCCCTTTCCCATGGAAATAAGACAGTGCAGCTGCTAATTCAGTGGGAGTGAGTCTTGACTGTGAGGTTACAGTCCGGTGAGGTAATGCAGCCCTGTCTGAATATGACTTCCACAAGCCTCCACTAGTGTTCTCCAGCCTGCCTAACCTTTATCCATCTTTGACGTGGTGGAAGACCATTTGAATAGTGTGAAAAGGCCACCAGTGATCATACCGAAAGTGTAATAATGACAGACCCAGCCTTTTTGTGTCTGATTAATGCATCTTGGATGACTCAGGTTAGGCTTACTGCTCATTGCCCTCCTGCATGTCTGTCTGTCTGCCTGCCTGCCTGCCTGCCTGCCTGTCTGCCTGCCTGCCTGCCTGCCTGCCTGCCTGCCTGCCTGCCTGCCTCTCTCTCTCTCTCTCTCTCTTTCTCTCTCTCTTTCTCTGTCTCTCTGTCTCTGTCTCTGTCTCTCTCTCTCTCTCTCTCTTCTCTCTCTCTCTTTCTCTGTCTCTCTGTCTCTCTCTCTCTCTCTCTCTCTCTCTTTCTCTCTCTGTCTCTCTCTCTCTCTCTCTCTCTCTCTCTCTCTCTCTCTCTCTCTCTCTCACGTTTCCATTTTCGTTTCAAAAGATTATTAACAACTACAGGTAATGATGTTTGTCTACAGGAACTAGGTGTTCTGGGGACCGGGGGTGGGGGTGGGGTAGGTCAAAGGTGTGGGCAACCACGGCCATATTTTACTTTGTTCCTTTTTTCTTGAGACATAAAAATTTAGATGTGTAAAAACTGTTCTTTACTCGTTTCCTTTCTTCTCGTTGTGTGTGTGTGTGTGTGTGTGTGTGTGTGTGTGTGTGTGTGTGTGCGTGCGTGCGTGCGTGCGTGTGTGTGTGTGTGTGTGTGTATGTGTGTGTGTGTCTCTGTGTGTGTGTGTGTGTGTGTGTGTGTGTGTGTGTGTGCGTGTGTGTGCGTGTGTGTGTATTTTGTTTTGTGTCTTTAAGGGGACACACCTTAGTTTGTAGGGTTATTTGGGTGGGAAAGATCGATTTTGAGTTTTCGTCCATTTCAGCAGGCTGAAACCCTCTAGAAAGCAGTCACATGCTTCTCAACCTCCTTACACTTTTCTATAATTACCAAAAAATACTGCTTTTCTATCCTAGTGATTGCAAAAAAATCATATCTGACATCTGTGCCAAGTTTTTGCTGAAGCGTGAAACAGAGCAACGTCTGGTTTCCTTTGAACGAGTCCATAACAAGTGGTCTCGATCGAAAGCTCATGCTTTCGGCTATCGTTTTCAAGGTACAGAACTTCTCTCATTCTCTCTTATTTTGTAAAAATGTGGCTTGTTCTAACGATAGTAGGCGCTAATTATAGCCCAAGACTCGCAACTTGTCACATTGTCCAGTCGGAGCGCGAGCTAAGAGCATTTCGCGCGGAATTTCACCCCCAGGATGCACTGCGCTACGTAAACAATATGGCTGCCGCCTCGCGCTTACGAAACTGCTACGCCCTTGATATGTTGGTGTTGTGAGTTGATTTGCGTTCCGATCGTCAATTTATTGGAATCTAGTGGTGTGAAGCGCCAACAACAGAGAGCGCATCTTGCTCGTGCAAGAGCAGCAAGATCGTTCGCAACGATGCAGCCTGTTTTGAGGTCGCAGTCACCTCACACCTTCGACCACGCAAACTCCAACCCCAGAGCCGCAACCTTCCACTTCAACGGCGCCAGAATTCATGTCAGCTTCTCGGAGGAAATTTGGTTTGAAGAGAAAGACGGATGAGCCGGAAACCACCAGACAAATGTGGGTGATTGCAAGAGTAGAGTAGCTGACGTAGGTGATTGAGAATGACATGTTCGAACTGTGGCTTGGATGGTTGTTTGATTGTTCAAATTCAGGAAGGAGAGAACACATGTGATTCTCAAATCATCTGGTAAAGAAGTGCAGGAACTGCCAGGAATCAACACATACCATGTCATCCCCAATAACTGATGCTGACAAGGTGCCTTAGAGGTGAATAAAAGTATGCTGCTCTTCAGCCACGCTGTTGGAGGAGGCTATGCGACCCTAAAGAAGTTGGAGACGGCGCTGGGGATGCCAGCGATGAGCCTCAGCTCATACTAAAGATTTGACAAGAGAATATCAGGTGAGATCTCATGCATTAGTATAATAAGAATACGTTTTACACTCTGTCTCAACTGGATGGATTTCTGTTATTGTTTACAGGCATTTAGTAGCAGGTGCCAAGCATTGAGTTTTGACATATTGTTCTATGCAGTTGTAAGAATTTTCCTGTTTATTGTTTCAAGTATAGTTCAGATAATCTCATCTTTGTTATTTTGTTGGGTTTCTTTTTCTTTTCTTGTTATTCATTAGTAACTTTTCTTTGATCAGCTGCTGAAATCCTGTCGGGGGAGGAGGAGGCACTGGAGAATGCTGCTACTGCGATCCGGAACGCCTACGCTGCAACTGATCCAGATGTTGCTGCTGCCCTGGAGCAAGGAAAGATTCCTTTGTTGAACATTGCAGTCTCTTTTGATGGGTCTTGGCACAAGATAGGGTTCACCAGCGGCTATGGAGTTGGAATAAGTACAGAGATTTTTACAGGTCTGGGCATTGATTATCTATATACTGTTAAAGTATTGCCATGCCTGCGAGGTGAACATGAAGAAGTTGTCTCATGCAGCATTTAGGGAGTGGGAATGAGACTATGCTGCAGACTGCTGCAAAAACCACAAGCTCTGATTGGACACCTCCAGCATCACCCTGGCTCATCTTGCTGCTGCA
Organism: Theodoxus fluviatilis; assembly: GCA_034096865.1. NCBI lineage: Eukaryota > Metazoa > Mollusca > Gastropoda > Cycloneritida > Neritidae > Theodoxus > Theodoxus fluviatilis. The sequence goes on from JAWQFJ010017592.1 coordinate 29,140, forward strand.
GATGCAGAGAAAGTGAAACAAGCAGAGGCTGCTACTTCTCCTCGGGCGAGAGCAGAAAGGAAGCGATCTGCCATCCATCACCTCCAAGAGAGGAGAGCAGAAGAAGCAGCAGAGGGTGAAGTTTATGCTGCAGGCATGGCAGACTAAACTGACTGTACAATTTCTCTGTGTAATTTTTCAATGTTTGCTTTGATGAACTGCTGTGTCAAGCGACTGAAAAGTGCCAAGTTCACTTTTTCCTTACCGTTGCGATGGATAGGGTTTTCACAAATACTGTCAAATTCTTCAAAATACCTTGCTTTTATGCCAGTCTCTTTATTTTGTGCTTATGTATGTTTAAGTAGCTGTTGAAAGAACGTGTAGAAAAAATTGGAATGCCATTCATACTTTTTTTCAAGAATAGTGAGTGATTGAAGACTTTATTTCTGTTTATCTCGTAAAGTGCCTTTTGCGTGTTTGCATGATACCAAAAAATTCTTAGCTCAATGAAAGTTGAATATATTGTTTAGAGATTTAATGGTGATTTTGTAAGCATAAATACATGTACAAATAACAGCAATGTTGGTCTATCATAGCTATGTTTAATTCAGACTCCTTTTATTGGAAATAAAAGCATGCCTTTCATATACTTTAAAAGTCTTTGCGTCTTATATTTTGATGTTGTGTGTCATAGAACAAAAATTGTTTTGCGGAGAAAAAAATGTGCAATGAAGATTAAAAATACGGCATTGAAAAATTCCAAGTGGTTATCGAATTATTAGAATGTGAAAAACCGACAATAATTATTCGAGTGGCAGCCATTTTGTTTTTTTTATCTAGGTCAAGTGCTGCTCTAGACAGCAAATGAAATGTTTCAGTATTCTTCTTTTACCTATTCTGACCAAAAACCCATCTGAAAGTGTCAAAGTATTGAGAAAAACACACCTCCTCTTTCACTGAGGTGTGTCCCCTATTGGGCTTTAAGCCTACGCCTGACACCTCTTTGTTTTGTACTTGTATTACAAGTTTGACAGATTTTGTAAAATGCTTTTGTTTCGTTGAATGAAATGTGTTCACTGGGTTTTCCCTTGTCCCTTTTTATTTCCTGAGGTGTAAAAATATAGATACTATCAAACCCTGAACAGGAACGAAACTTGTGTGTGAATGATGTAGACGTATCTTACCACAAGAAACGTTGCAAATGTGAAACTAAATAGTCGCCATGTCGCCAGTCTCTTCCTTGTCGTTCCCGCACACACTCGTGACGCAACTGTCTTGTCAAACGAAAGGCTTGTTCAGGAGTACGAAGCTCTGCGTGAGCGCTTAATGTTGGCAAATGAGCGCTCTTTGCTTCTCGTGAACGTCTACAAATTTAGTGAAGCGCTTCACTTGTTAAAGGGGGGTAAATCTTCTGCGCCCCATGTTGTGTTGCTAGACGCTAAAGAAAGTGGTTTCTTTTTTGCCACAGACATCGTTTATGCTCGTTTAAATGTATTCTGCATGAATAAAGTCCACTACTGTGTCCTCCTTACCCTGTCATTACTCGCGCATACAGAATGTTTGAGGCAAATAAAACCCGTTCCAGTCCCAAAATGATGTTTCTGTGGGTTACATTACGCATCGACGGCCATGCGGGATCGAAGACGCCATTTTGAAAATCGTGTGAATCACCTCAGATGCGCGCTTTTCTGTGCTGCGCAGCGCTGAGTGAAGCACGTCCCCAAATTGCCATACAGGAGTGAATCGCTTGGAGCGCTTTGCATCGCTGCACCTCCTGAACAGGCCTATAGCTCCTGTGCAACGCCAATACATGTATTGTGACAGTTCAAAACAAGATGGCCGCCTATCAACAGTAGCACTTGACAAAGCAAGCAAGGCGAGGTAACGTTCTTGGTGGTGTTACTAAAACGAAGACAAAGGAGAGACAACTGGACACAAGATAAACGAGAAGCGCAGTTTTTCTACTTTTCACTTTTATTTGCGCCCCTATCAGTTCGTGCTTTTCCCTCTCTTGCACGAAGAAAGTTTTCACGTTTAGCTTGTTTCCTTTTGTTTCTCACTCTTCTTCGTCTGAATAGTATGACAAAGGCATTTAACTTGGGTTGGTTGTTCTATCGCAAATACGTTGAGTTATTCGACACCAAGACTTCATCATACGTACATCAGACAACGTGTCTCCACTTCATGTGATCATCCATTATTTCCACCAGTAAATGTGTGCACCACGCCCAGTTCGTAACAAGACTTCCTCTCAACACCGGCGTTTAGGACACAAAAAAATGTGCACAGTCAGTGGGAGTTCTCCGCTCTTCCATATTCGTAGGAATGGCGTACCAAAGTCTCATTGGCTGAAAGTAGGGAGTGAAGAAATGATGTTTGTGTGCATGCATGCGTGTGTCAATGGGTGCGTGTGTGTGTGTGTGTGTGTGTGTGTGTGTGTGTGTGTGTGTGTGTGTGTGTGTGTGTGTGTGTGTTTATTTGTTTTCCGTGTAGAAACGAGGCAAAGAGAGAAAGCTGAGGGGTTTGAAAAAGAACTGAGTTCTGTGTACACATTACTGGACATTAAGGCCTCCGTACATGTGGCAAGACGCCTGACAACTAAGCCCTTTCCATTTGAAATATCGCACTCGCAAGTCCCAAGACCAGTGCCCTGTCGACTTAGCGCCAAATAGGATCACGTTCCATTTTTTCATGTCCCTCAGATATTTCCTCAAACAGCCAATCAGGTGGGTCCTTGCTTGTGACGTAGCAGTAGAGTTGTGTTCACTCACGTGTCTTCATGGCTGCCTACCCTCGCTCGATTCAAGACTTCTGCTACTTTGATCTGTCAGTTGTAGGATGCCCTAACGCCTAAATATAAATTTCTTGTCCAGTTCTCCATCACTATACCTTTCTAATGTGTGAAATTTATTGTCATTGCAGGATGCGCAGCTCATTGGATCGAATTCGAAGAAAGACATGCATCACCGGTGTTGGACGAAAGCAGAGTTAATGACGCTTTGTCTTAAAGATCTAGGAGAGCGCTCAGTCAAAATCATTGAGAGGTTGGCTAAAGTTATACACAAATCCATCATTGTGTTCATTTGGCTGAAAAAGTCAGTTCCAATTTGTAATTAATAATTGTGGAAAACCTCACCTGGAAAAATCGAAAAACAGGTATTGACGTCACTGAGACTCGAGTCGCTTCAATTCACGGCGTCTGTCAATGCGGCCCTCCGTTCAAGACTACCTACAGGTAGCCGACCAGTAGCCGAGCGACCAATGTGCACTCTTGAACGACTCGTTATGACCGAACGGTAGCCAAGATGTCTTCCGCGATGCCTTCTCATCGTCGCGGATTGCGCTTCTCAACCAAATGAGTAAACCAGCAGCTGCAGACTGCTTGTTTCTTGTGGAAGATGATACATTACGTTAAGCTGCAGCTGTACATGAAGGCTCGGCACCACTCGAATAGAAAAGTATGTCAAAATGACAGTGCTGACGGGATGTAAGCCTCGACACTGCCAACAAGGGAGGTTACACAACAAACTGAGGACTAATTAAGATACAGAGTTGCCTCCCTAAACATTTTTTTTAGTCTTTGGCAGGCATTTTTGCCCACAGCCTGCCAAATTCTCATTCTCGACCAATAAGGCTTCCGCATTGCATTCTCGTCATCCCGGAGTCGTACTGTGGATGCTTCTAGACCAACTGACTTCACCAGCAGAAAAGATGGACTGGTCATACCTTGATGATGCTGCTGCAGAGATTGGTACTGAAGCTTTGCATCAAGCCTTTACCTCACCGCTTGGCACAACTCCCAAAGAAAACTACGTGGAAGAGACTATGCCGAAGTACACAGCGACCCGCTCTTCAAGGCGCATTTCGAATGAACCGATCTTCATTTCAGGTAATTATTATTTGCTAAGATTATTTCGGAAATCTTTTTGTTTTATTATTATATATTCCTGTTATTTAAGGATGTACGTTTTGGAGACTTATTCGTACATTTGTGAACGTTTGAATGATTAATAACCTTTCTGCTCTGGGAGTAGTGTTGACATGTCTATTTGTGATGGAGACAGTCACACACTGAAATTAAAATATGAATAATTTCATGGGTGTTAACTATTATTTAGTGCGTTCTTTTTTTACGAATGAGTATTAAGAGAACAATTGTGATCATTTTTATACCTTGCATAGACAGCAGGTTCTTAATATTGACAGTTTCGTGGGGTTCAATCACATCATATATGTACATCTTTCGTAGATCAGCATAAACTGGACATTCTAGCAGGAAGTGTTCTTCTGTTTCTTCAACTTCATAACAGGCTGGACAAGTAGACACTGTTGAAGATTGATCTTTAAATCGATTGTGGTGGGTAAATAAATATGATAATCCGCATCGAAAACGAATATATGTATCTCGAAATATATTTTTGTCAATGGTTTGCAGATAGGTCTCTCGACAAAATGGATAGCACTTGCGCATCAAAGAGCTTAAAAAACAGACTGGCCGTAGCATAACCAAGCCTTGCACAGCATTTTATAACTTGAAACTTACCAACCCTTGCTCTCTGTGCCAGATCGCGCTGCAGTAAGTGGCATGACAGTCTTGACGTAAACAATGCCCCGAGGTATCTGTACTCATTTACCACCTTCAGTCTGCCTTTACCAAGATGCCATTTCTCATGTTCAGATAGGAAACCTCCGTTACGGAAAACCATTACCTTTGACTTATTTACATTCACCTCAAGACCAACATTGTCCGCTTCCCTTCCCAAAGTATCCAACTGATTCTGTAGTCCAACCACAGTGTCTGAAATCAGCGCTACATCGTCATCATACTAAAGCAGATATATTGAAACCGGGTCAGGGATAAGCTGAATCCCATGCTTACCATTCTGGATTACCCTTTTTGCAATGTAATTGATTAAAAGAGAAAAATGTATCGGACTCAATTTACAGCCCTGTTTAAGTCCCCGGATACTCTCAAACGGCTCAGTGCACCGACCGTTGCAACGAACACAGTACCATACCGAAGAGTATATCGCTTTGATCATCATCAGCATTTTCCCTTCCATTCCATATTTTGCAAGCACCTCCCACAACACCTCCCTATCCACATAATCGAAAGCCTTTTTAAAGTCAATAAAAGCAACATACATTTTTCTTTTTCTGGTCAGGTATCTTTGGACAATGGAGTGGAGAACA